>WNWK01006964.1:8386-15886 GCA_009830355.1 Cherax destructor | reverse complement strand
TGGAAGACTTGATTTGTATCCGGTTGGAGATTTGCTGTGTCTTCGACTGATATTCCTCTCATTCTAGTATCACCAGCAAATGATGTTATGGTGCTATGATTTGTCCCTGTCGATGTCAGATATAAGACTGAGAAACAGAAGTGAGGCGAGTACTGTGCTCTGAGGAACAGAGCTTCTGACTGTGGCAGCCTCAGACTTCACTTTGCTTACTACTACTCTCTAGGTTCTATTTATTAAGAAGTTTAATATCCATCTACCCAGTTTTCCATGCTTTATGAGAAGCTAGTGTTCACAACAGTATTTAGCTTGTCCACTCTCCAGGATTACGTCGTAATGATCTAGCAGCTGTGAATTAGTAAGTTTATTCAGGTATACACAAATACAGTTACATAGATTATCATACATAGCAGCATATGTGTTGAGAACCTAGGATAACCCAAAAAAAGTCAGACAGAGTGACTTATTTCCATTGGCAGGATAGGCCTGTCTTAAACCCATGCTGCCCTGGGTTGTGCAACTGTTGTGATTCCTTGTGATTGGTAATCTTAGTTTACTGCCACCTTTGTGAAGTGGGACAATATCAGTGGTTTTTAAGGACCGTGGGATGACAACAGTGGCTGGGCTCCTCCTCCGTAAAATATTCAAGACCCGAGATAGTGGTTTCTCGTTATTTATTTTTTTATGAATATGGAGTTCCACGAATGTGCGGCTGGAGCAGAATACATGGGCATTTTGTCGATGGCTTCTGCCAAGCGCTGAAGAGGAAAAAATATGTTGTGATCTATATAAACACACTTGATGAAAGAATGATGGTTACGACTCATGTTGGTAACGGCACGATTTCTTTTTTTTTTTTTTTCATTTTCGCTGTTTCTGATCGAGAATTTGTTGATGTTTTCTTTACAAAACAAAAACAATTAGCTTTTATTTGTAGCATTTCCGCGCCAGAAGTTAGTTAGTTTTTTTTCAAAACAAACACAACGCGAGGTTTAATTTCCGGCATCTCTGCGCCAAACTTGTTTCCATTTTGTTTTCGAAGCAAAACCAATAATCATCACGATAAGACGATTAGGGCTAAACTAGCAGCACCTCCCAGCACACATAAGGGGGATTACCAATAGACCCCTGGCTGTCTTCAAGCAGGCACTGGACAGGCACCTAAAGTCAGTACCTGACCAAACGGGCTGTGGTTCGTACGTCAGTTTGCGTGCGGCCAGCAGTAACAGCCTGGTTGATCAGACCCTGATCCACCATGAGGCCTGCTCGCAGACTGAGCCGCGGGGGCGTTGACCCCCGAAACCCTCTCCAGGTAAACCAGTATCATCTTGGGCGAAACTCCTACCATGAAGGGATCTCTCGTGCATTGTTTTATCCTCAATATCCCAAGTTTTTTTTCTAACCTACCCAACGAAATTTTGAAATGCGGAGAAACTCTAGCCACACAGGTACTATTTATGGCTGACTCTTGTACTAAACTCCAAAAATTTTGCAAACCTAGTCTCAATTAAAACCCTGAGTTATAATGATTCAGTGTTGCCTGCTACCTGGAGGGTGTTCCGGGGGTCAACGCCCCCGCAGCCCAGTCCTTGACCAGGCCTCCGGTGGATCAGGGCCTGATCAACCAGGCTGTTACTGCTGACCGCACCTTCGTATATATCTTTTTCCCTTTGTAGACGATCAAATTTTGCAAACAATTGAAAAAAGCAACTAGTTAATTGTGCACCCCATATCCATCCTGTAGACGGTAGTGCAAGAACATATGGATACACAAAAGGCCTAGGAACTAGGCCCCAAAAGGGTTAATAACAGTACATCTAAATTTATAACTACATTGGTCTTATCTGTTGCAATTAAATTTAGAATATTTGCTTAATATGTCTTGTTTCTTATATTCCTTAATAAGACACAATGAAAGTATTTAGGACACAAGTCCGTATTTCTTCTAGAGCTTATTATATATTGTCTTTTTAACCTCTGTGTGTTAGGTTAGGTAGGTTTGTCAGGAAACAGGATAAGTGTTTCCTGACGCGGGTCTTAAGTCATAAGATGACCCGCAGCTGGAGCTTTTGGTCACCCGACCGAGGCCTTCCGCTGGCTTACCGGTCCACCCCTTTAAAAATTATATAATAATAATAATATCTTTATTTCTACCAGTACATGTACAAGGTATACAGACCATAGTTGACATCAATGACATACTACTATATAGAAAGTCCCTTGTTATGCTGAGCATTTCCCGCAAATTAGGACAATTTTGTCCCGGGCTAGTCGACTGGTGTGGGTCACATCCCAGGTACCCATTTTTACTGATGGGTGAACATGGACAACCGGTGTAAGGAAACACGCCCAATGTTTCCACCCTTGCCGGGAATCGAACCCGAACCCTCAGTGCGTGAAGCGAGAGCTTTGCCACCAGGCCACGGGACACCGAATATGGTTCTCAACTGTGTTAAAGTGATCAAGGTCCCAGGACCGAAACGTTTTTTAATAAATACGTCCTAGTGTTTGCTCACTTATCTTTCTTAACCACCACCATCACCTGGTCATCACCTCGTCACCATTCTCATTACTAATTTTATAAATTGTCATAATCTAAATATTCTGAACTACCTCACTATTGTAAATCTAATTAATCATTTGTAATTTGTAATATACCTGGAGTTTACCTGGAGAGAATTCCAGGGGTCAACGCCCCCGCGGCCCGGTCCGTAAGAACTATTTTTAGTCTGCCCTAGTCATGCCCTAGCATGCCCAGGCATGCCCTAGGATGCCCAGGCATGCCCTAGGATGCCCAGGCATGCCCTAGGATGCCCAGGCATGCCCTAGGATGCCCAGGCATGCTAGTCATGCCCAGGCATGCTAGGCATGCTAGTGGCCATCTTTGTAATTATTCTCTCATAATATTTAAACGACACATTGTAATCTTTACAAAGAAATAAAAATCTGATTCTGAAACATTGTACAAGTGGACTGGGTGGCGTGTTGTTGTTTGTGTTAACATCTGCCCCATTATCCTTTACACCCTCCACTATACACACCACCAGACACTCGGCTACCCACACCCCACGACCCACTCTACCCACACAACTTAAAAATAAGTCACATTCTTCAAATTTATTCTTACCTTAGGTACACTTCTACAAAAAAATATGTACGAGGCTTAAATAAAAACTTACACCAGAAGACATTTCACAATACCCACACCAGAACACCCCTCCCTCTTCTCCACCCACACCACAGAACCACCCACTCCATCCCGGTTTTGATGCGTAAGGAGATCCACAGCGAGATGGTTAATGATCTGCTGCAATCGCACGAGGCTGCAAGCACTTGAAGTGGGAAGTCAAGCAATTATGACCCTTAGACCCAGGCATCCTAGTTCCTGAAAGTCAGTACATAAGTGCTCAGGATGAAGTGTAGATTTTGTTAGTTTTTGAACGTGTTTAATGACTATTGAGTGCAGGAAGGTAAGGATGTAATTCACCTGAATACAAACAAAATTACTTTAATCCCTAAAATAGGGGTTAAAGTATACAGTGTATGCACAAAGCTACAAGTCTCTTGGAGTGAAGATATAAAACTTTTAGTGTAGATAAACCGGCATGCAAACCTCTCAGCGTATATACACTGGAAGATGGACGAAAGAACACAAGTGCATACACTCGACATCTTTATTTGATACGTTTCGGTCCTGGGACCTTGGTCACTCCAACTGATACATGAAAATGAGAGAATGGAAGTTGCACACCTCTTTATATATATACACTAAGAAATACACCTCAGTACATATATCCTGTCTTGGAATAGTGGATAAAGATGAGAATAAAGAGACGGGAGGAGCAACACACAAGTGTAAGGTGAAAGTGCACAGACAAAATGTGGGGAGGAGAGTGAAAGGTGGTGTGGTGTAGCAGCAGGGGTGATGGAGGGCTGTGAGGGAGAAGTGTGGTGGTGGAGTGAGAGGGGAGGGGGCGTGGCATGACAGGACCTGCCTGGCTTGCTCCACACATGCCAGAGTGCCCTATAACCCATCCTCAACCAATCCACCACGGAGGAGGTTTAAAACCATATGGATGTGCGATAAACCTGCCGCCTAGCATGAGCCAACAGGCTTAGTGCAGTGTTTCTTCATTCTTGTAGTCTGTCGTCAGACTGTGGGTTGGGCATACACACGAAGTCTGTGTATATACCTCTCTTGGCTTCTATATACCGATATGCACATTTCAGCGAAGAGC
The DNA here is from genome assembly GCA_009830355.1 of Cherax destructor. NCBI lineage: Eukaryota > Metazoa > Arthropoda > Malacostraca > Decapoda > Parastacidae > Cherax > Cherax destructor. The sequence continues at coordinate 11,651 of WNWK01006964.1, read as the reverse complement.
CCACTATTTAAAAGTACCCGTAGCTCAGTAATGTTCGGTTCACAACTTAAAGAACCCAGGATGAATCCTGGACGGGGGTAGATATACATAGCAAGTGTCCTAGCACCTGCTGCCTATATTTACCTATTAGTAAGTACCTAATAAGGTGGGTGGAGAGTTGAGGCGGAGTGGGTGGAGAGGTGAGGTTGTACGTAGGAAGTTTAGGTGAGAGTAGGTGGAGAGGTGAGGTAGTACGTAGGGAGTTTAGATGAGCGTAGGTGGAGAGGTGAGGTAGTACGTAGGGAGTTTGGGTGAGAGTAGGTGGAGAGGTGAGGTAGTACGTAGGGAGTTTGGGTGAGAGTAGGTGGAGAGGTGAGGTAGTACGTAGGGAGTTTAGGTGAGAGTAGGTGGAGAGGTGAGGTATTAAGTAGGGAGTTTAGGTGAGTGGGTGGAGAGATGAGGTAGTACGTAGGGAGTTTAGGTGAGAGTAGGTGGAGATATGAGGTTGTACGTAGGGGTGGAGAGGTGAGGTTGTACGTAGGGAGTTTAGGTGAGAGTGGGTGGAGAGGTGAGGTTGTACGTAGGGGTGGAGAGGTGAGGTTGTACGTAGGGAGTTTAGGTGAGAGTGGGTGGAGAGATGAGGTTGTACGTAGGGGTGGAGAGGTGAGGTTGTACGTAGGGAGTTTAGGTGAGAGTGGGTGGAGAGGTGAGGTTGTACGTAGGGGTGGAGAGGTGAGGTTGTACGTAGGGAGTTTAGGTGAGAGTAGGTGGAGAGATGAGGTTGTACGTAGGGGTGGAGAGGTGAGGTTGTACGTAGGGAGTTTAGGTGAGAGTGGGTGGAGAGGTGAGGTTGTACGTAGGGGTGGAGAGGTGAGGTTGTACGTAGGGAGTTTAGGTGAGAGTGGGTGGAGAGGTGAGGTTGTACGTAGGGGTGGAGAGGTGAGGTTGTACGTAGGGAGTTTAGGTGAGAGTGGGTGGAGAGGTGAGGTTGTACGTAGGGGTGGAGAGGTGAGGTTGTACGTAGGGAGTTTAGGTGAGAGTGGGTGGAGAGGTGAGGTTGTACGTAGGGGTGGAGAGGTGAGGTTGTACGTAGGGAGTTTAGGTGAGTGGGTGGAGAGGTGAGGTTGTACGTAGGGAGTTTAGGTGAGAGTGGGTGGAGAGGTGAGGTTGTACGTAGGGGTGGAGAGGTGAGGTTGTACGTAGGGAGTTTAGATGAGAGTGGGTGGAGAGATGAGGTAGAATGCGTGGAGGTTGATTAATTAATGGTGTTTAAAGCTTATCGACTTCACTCGAGGGTCTATGAAGCTGCGTGTAATTTTCACCACTAAATAAAAATATTTTTTATCCCTAAATGAAGCGTTCAATGTATATACGCTGAGAAATATACACCTCTCGGTGTATATACCCTCCGAGAGGTGAGAGTGGGTGGGGATAGAGGGGTGAGTGAGGAGTGGGTGTCTGGACAACATGAGGCCTGACGCCATTAACCACCACTACCCACTCACATATAAACATCATTTGTATCCTTCTATCAAATATGAAAACAAAGCGAAACTCTTCCTTAAAGTTCCATTTAATCCTGTAAAAGTTAGGATTAAGTTTCCTTACAAACCTGCTGCCCATATTCGCCTAGCAATAAATAGGTACCTGGGCGCTAGTTGACTATCGTGGGTGTCATTCTAGGAAATAATTCTAAGAAACGCCAGTCCTGGTGAAAATCTATACTAGTCAGCAATAATAATATGCAAGAATGGGGGGCCCGTTGTAAGTGGTGTGCCACAGGGGTCAGTGTTATGACCCTTGTTCACAATCTTTATAAACGACATAGATGACGGAATGAACAGTGACGTAAGTTCGCCGATGACACTAAATTAAGTAGTCAAATAATTTTTGATGTGGATATTACAAGGCTCCAAGATGACCTGGATAGGTTGATGTTGTGATGGGAGAAGTGGCAGAAGTTCCTTAGTGTAGACACGTGTAAGGTTCTAATCCTAGTTAAAGAAAATAACTATGGCATACATAAGCTAAATAATGTAGATTTTAGTCGAAGTAAATGCGAACAATATTTAAGTTCTGGTTAGCAAAAATTTAAAGACAACAGTACATAAGTAGTCGCAATAAACTTAATGGAATTCTTGGCGTCATACCAAGAGGTATATATAAACAGAGGTCCTCTGGTTATACTTCAAAAACATGAATCTTTGCCTAGGCCGGTTTTAGATTATGCTGCTCAGTTCTGGTCTACATATTACAAAATGGACTCCAGTTCACTGGAAAATGTATAGAATAGAATGACGAAGTTGATTCCATGTGTATTAGAAACCTTTCCTAAGAATGCGTAGACAGGGTGAAGGCTATGAATTTAAACTCTCTGGAAAAACGAAGAATTTGGTAAGACATGACTGAAATGTACAAATGGAAAGCAGGAATAAATAAAGAGGATATAAACAGCGTGTTGAATATATCTAAACAAGACAGGACTCGCAGCAATGGATTCAAGTTGATCAAATTTAGATTTCGAAAGAATACATGAAAGCACTGCCTTGGCAATAGAGTTGTAGATGAGTGGCACAAACATTCAAGTAGCATCACTATAGAATAATAATATTTTTTATCCATCATATTTAAATACGAATAAGAAACTTATGGATGGAGATAAGGCTTGATCCGAGGAAAATCATTGTGGCTATAATCCCTTGAATCCAGAGCCTTTGAACGATGTTTTGCAACAAGGACACAATGCATAAGGCATCCATAATTGTGTTATGTCTAGTAGACATGTATGTTTCAGTGTTCCTACCACGCACTTACCTCCTGTATGTTTGAGTGTATGTATGCTATGTACAACTAAAAAGTGGCTTGATAAAGCTCTACACAGCGAAAACCTGATCTGATAAAGCTCTACATAGAGCAAACACTGAATAAAGCTCTACCACTAAGACTGGTGTTGCAATATTCGCCAGGAGACAGGACAGGGTGTATCCTGACACGGATCTTAATCATATGACCCATTACCACCATGAGATTCCATTCTCATGGTTCAGCTTCATGTCGTTCCAGAGCATGGAGCTGAACTCTTCTCCAGACTGAAGGACTGACCACCTCAAACTATTTCTCGAAGGTTGAGGGACTGATTACATCATCATTATCTCGCCACTTCTCCTGCTGTCTACAATACATTCTCTGTATTTGACTGATGAAGCCTACCGCGTAGGAGAAACGTTTCAATAATATATCTCCCCAAGGAACTGCTGCACATGTGTCTTAATAGTCAAAACCCCAG
>WNWK01006963.1:12500-99437 GCA_009830355.1 Cherax destructor | reverse complement strand
TTTCATTTAAAAAATGTTTCTATTCAAGATTTTACCCTTTATATAACTAATGACTTTATTACCATCCAGTGTTTTCTTACAATGTTCACAAGCAACACGAGGTGCCCAGGTCTTGTCTTGGTCCCCAACTGGCATGCCAAAATTTACTTTGTAAGCTTCACACATTTTTTTAGATGCTGTTACAGAGAACTTCTCTGCTCTTGTCTTAATTAATTGACCACATATGTAGCAGACTGCATCTGGAGAATGATTGCAACATCTTGATGCCATGTTACTTCTGATGTGTCTTCTCAGGCAGCCAGAGCTCAACTGAATGCTGCTTTGTGAGTCCCTGTTTTTATATTTGCCAAGCAAAACCCTAGAAAGTAATAATTTTACATCAGTCTTTCTTGAAAGTGTTCAGAAGTGTCCTGACCACAAAAGCAAAGTTTGGGGATCAAAGTTGCTTTTTTATATTTTGTTTAGTTATAAAGAATAGGGAAATGATGCTTATTTCCCAGACACACTACAAAAGTGAAATTTTGTTACATAGTGTAATAATGCGAATGGTAGTTCTAATAATAATAATAATAATAATAATATATATATTTTTTTTTTTATTAACACATCGGCCGATTCCCACCAAGGCAGGGTGGCCCGAAAAAGAAAAACCTTCATCATCATTCACTCCATCACTGTCTTGCCAGAAGGGTGCTTTACACTACAGTTATAAAACTGCAACATTTACACCCTCCTTCAGAGTGCCGGCACTGTACTTCCCATCTCCAGAACTCAAGTCCGGCCTGCCGGTTTCCCTGAATCCCTTCATAAATGTTACTTTGCTCACACTCCAACAGCACGTCAAGTATTAAAACCATATGCCTCCATTCACTCCTATCAAATACGCTCACACATGCTTGCTGGAAATCCAAGCCCTCGCACACAAAACTTCCTTTACCCCTCCCTCCAACCTTTCCTAGGCCGACCCCTACCCCGCCTTCCCTCCACTACAGATTTATACACTCGAAGTCACTCTGTCTCGTTCCATTCTCTCTACATGTCCAAACCACCTCAACAACCCCTCCTCAGCTCTCTGGACAATCGTTTTGGTAATCCCGCACCTCCTCCTAATTTCCAAACTCCGAATTCTCTGCATTATATTCACACCACACATTGACCTCAGACATGACATCTCCACTGCCTCCAGCCTTCTCCTCGTTGCAACATTCATCACCCATGCTTCCACCCATATAAGAGCGTTGGTATAACTATACTCTCATACATTCCCTCTTACTTCCATGGACAAGGTTCTTTGTCTCCACAGACTCAAGTGCTCCACTCACCCTTTTCCCCTCATCAATTCTATGATTCACCTCATCCTTCATAGACCCATCCGCCGACATGTCCACTCCCAAATATCTGAATACATTCACCTCCTCCATACTCTCTCCCTCCAATCTGATATCCAATCTTTCGTCACCTATTCTTTTTGTTATCCTCATCACCTTACTCTTTCCTATATTCACTTTCAATTTTCTTCTTTTACACACCCTACCAAATTCATCCACCAACCTCTGCAGCTTCTCTTCAGAATCTCCCAAAAGCACAGTGTCATCAGCAAAAAGCAACTGTGACAACTCCCACTTTGTATTTGCTTCTTTATCTTTTAGCCCAACACCTCTTGCCAAGACCTCGCATTCACTTCTCTTACAACCCCATCTATAAATATATTGAACAACGACGGTGACATCACACATCCTTGTCTAAGGCCCACTTTTACTGGGAAATAGTCCCTTCCCTCCTACACACTCTAACCTGAGCCTCACTATCCTCATAAAAACTCTTCACTCTTTCAGTAACCTTCCTCCTATTCCATACACCTGCAACATCTGCCACATTGCCCCCCTATCTACCCTATCATACGCCTTTTCCAAATCCATAAATGCCACAAAAACATCTTTACCCTTATCCAAATACTGTTCACCTATATGTTTCACTGTAAACACTTGGTCTACACACCCCCTACCTTTCCTAAAGCCCCCTTGTTCATCTGCTATCCTGATTTCTGTTTTACTCTTAATTCTTTCAATAATAACTCTACCATACACTTTACCAGGTACACTCAACAGACTTATTCCCCTATAATTTTTGCACTTCTTTTGTCCCCTTTGCCTTTATACAAAGGAACAATACACGCTCTCTGCCAATCCCTAGTCCTTACCCTTTCCATACATTTATTAAATAATAGCACCAACCACTCCAAAATTATATCCCCACCTGCTTTTAACATTTATATCTTTATCCCATCAATCCCAGCTGCCTTACCCCTTTCATTCTACCCACTGCCTCACGAACTTACCCTACACCCACAACTGGCTCTTCCACACTCCTACAAGATGTTATTCCTCCTTGCCCTACACCGAAATCACAGCTTCCTGTCTTCATCAACATTTAACAAATCCTCAAAATATTCTCTCCATCTTCCCGATACCTCTAACTCTCCATTTAATAACTCTCCTCTCCTATTTTTAACTGTCAAATCCATTTGTTCTCTAGGCTTCCTCAACTTATTAATCTCATTCCAAAACTTTTCTTATTTTCAACAAAATTTGCTGATAACATCTCACCCACTCTCTCATCTGCTCTCTTTTACATTGCTTCACCACTCGTTTAACCTCTCTTTTTCTCTCCATATACTCTTCCCTCCTTGCATCACTTCTACTTTGTAAAAACCTCTCATATGCTAACTTTTCTCCCTTACTACTCTCTTTGCTCATCATTCCACCAATCGCTCCTCTTCCTCCCGCACCCACTCGCCTGTAACCACAAACTTCTGCTGAATACTCTAACACTACATTTTTAAATCTACCCCATACATTTTCGACCCCATTGCCTACACTCTCACTAGCCCATCTATCCTCCAATAGTTGTTTATATCTTACCCTAACTGCCTCCTCTTTTAGTTTATAAACCTTCACCTCTCTTTACTTACTGATTCTATTTTCCTTGTATCCCATCTACCTTTTACTCCCACTGTAGCTATAACTAAAAGTGATCTGATATATCTGTAGCCCTCTATAAACATGTACATCCTGAAGTCTACTCAACAGTCTTTTATCTATCAATACATAGTCCAACAAACTACTGTCATTACGCCCTACATCATATCTTGTATACTTATTTATCCTCTTTTCTTAAAATATGTATTACCTATAACTAAACCCCTTTCTATACAAAAGTTCAATCAAAGGGCTCCCATTATCATTTACACCTGGCACCCCAAACTTACCTACTACACCCTCTCTGCATGTTTCTCCCACTTTAGCATTTAGGTCCCCTACCACAATTACTCTCTCATTTGGTTCAAAAGTTCCTATACATTCGCTTAACATCTCCCAAAATCTCTCTCTCCTCTACACTCCTCTCTTCTCCAGGTGCATACACGCTTATTATGACCCACTTTTCGCATCCGACCCTTATTTTAATCCACATAATCCTTGAATTTACACATTTATATTCCCTCTTTTCCTTCCATAACTGATCCTTCAACATTATTGCTACCCCTTCTTAGCTCTAACTCTCTCAGATACTCCTGACTTAATCCCATTTATTTCTCCCCACTGAAACTCGCCTACCCCTTCAGCTTTGTTTCGCTTAGGGCCAGGACATCCAACTTCTTTTCATTCATAACATCGGCAATCATCTCTTTCTTATCATCCGCACTACATCCACGCACATTCAGACACCCCAATTTTATAAAGTTTTTCTTCTTCTCGTTTTTAGTAGATTTGTACAGGAGAAGGGGTTACTAGCCCATTGCTCCCGGCATCTTAGTCCTCATACGACACGAAGGCTTACGGAGGAAAGATTCTTTTCCACTTCCCCATGGACAATAGAGAAAATAAAAGGAACAAGAGCTATTAAGAAAAGAAGAAAACCTAGATGTGTGTATGTATATATATGCATGTGTATGCCAGTGTAGTGTGACCTAAAGTGTAAGTAGAAGTAGCTAGATATACCTGTTATCCAGCGTGTTTATGAGACAGAAAAAAGACACCAGCAATCCTACCATCATGTAAAACAGTTTCAGGTTTCTGTTTCACAGTCACCTGGCAGGACGGTAGTACCTCCCTGGGTGGTTGCTGTCTACCAACCTACTACCTATAATAATAATAATAATAATAATAATAAAAAAAATAAATTAAAAAATACTACTACAACTACTGCTACTTATAATAATAGCTATAATAACAATATGAATAATAAAAATTAATAATAATACGCATAATAATAATAAAATAATAATAATAATAATGATAATAGTAATAATAATAATAATAATAATAATAATAATAATAATAATAATACGAATGATAATATTAAAATAATAAAATTAATAATAATAATAATAATAATAATATGAATGATAATATTGAAATAATAAAATTAATAATAATAATAATAATAATACGAATGATAATATTAAAATAATAATAATAAAATATTAATAATAATAATAATAATAATAATAATAATAATAATAATAATAATAATAATAATAAGAAGAAGAAGAAGAAGAAGAAGAAGAATGAAGAAGATGAAGAAGAAGAAGATGAAGAAGAAGAAGAACATCACTGTAAGTGTACACACATTCATCAAAGTGTTAATTTCTTAACAGTTCTGGTACTTTTAGAGTTTCCCTTCAATTCCCTGAGGAAGTGGGTGAGAATTCTTCCTCCGTAAGCAATACGTGTGTGTCGTAGGTGACTAGAATGCCCAAAAGTCGGACATTGGAATCTCTTCACCTCCACTAACTTCAGTAAAGGTCGGGTAAGACGAACTAATTGGGAAGGGGCGGAGAAGTGGGCGTCCGTTTCCCAAAAATTCTGACCCTCCAAAATGCTCCCAGTTTTCTGACCCACCATAATCCTCCCAGTGTACTGACCCACCATAATGCTCCCAGTGTTCTGACCCCACCATAATACTCCCAATGTTCTGACCCACCATAATTGTTCTAGTGTTCTGACCCACCATAATTGTTCTAGTGTTCTGACCAATCATAATGCTTGCAGTGTTCTGACCCACCATAATTCCCGTTTTCTGATTTCACACAAAGTAAATCTCACAGAAAAGAATTCTCGAGGTGCTTCGACACCACATAATTCAATTGGTATTTTGATCCTCTCTAATGCTTCCAGTCTTGTGACACCACATAATGCTCACTGTGATTTGACTCTTCTTGATGCTTCTGTTGTGCTGCTCCCTCATAATGCTCTTCTTCTTCTTGTTCTGATATCACAATATGCTCCCAGTGCTCAGGTCCCACATTATAGTCTGGGGGTTCTGACACACATAATGCTCTCACTGAACTGACCCAACATACTGATACTGGTGTTTTATTACTTAATGCTCACAGTTTTCTGATACCACATAATTCTCTCAGTGTTCTGACTCCAAATAATGACACCGGTGTACTGACACCATTATGCTTCTAGTGTTCTGACGCCACATAATGCTCATATTTTTTGACACGTAATTCTCTGCATGTACTGACACCATAGAATGCTCTTGGTGTTCTGCCTCCTTCATAATACTTCTGGTGTTCTGACACCACAGTGCTCCTGATGTTCTAACACCACAATATTTCCTGGATGTAACTCTACAATGGTTCCAGTGTTCTGACACCACATATTGCTTGCTATGTTTTGAAACCATAAATGCTCACGGTGTTCTGATCCCTCAATATGCCTGCTTGTCTTTCCGTATATAATGCTCCCAGTTCTGATATCTAATAATGTTCCCAGTGTCATGATACCACATAATAATAATAATAATGATAGTAATAAAAATAATAATAATAATAATAATAATAATAATAATAATAATATTATTATTATTATTATTATTTATTTCTACAAGTACATGATACAAGGTATACATACCAAGCTGCCATCACTAATATACTATATAGAAAGCCCCTTGTTATGCAGAGCATTTCTGGCAAATTTGGTTAATTTTTGTCCCCAGGATGCGACCCACATCTGTCGACTAAGAGCAAGGTACATATTTACTGCTAGGAAATAAGGACAGTAGGTGTCTTAAGGAAAGACCCGAATTTTCCACCAGTACCGGGGATCGAACTAGGAACCTCAGTGTGCGAGCTGAGTGCGCTACCAACGAGCTACGGAACAACCTCAGCATTCCCAGTGTTCTATCCCCAAGTAATGCTCCAGGAATTCTCTCAATACATAATTCTTCAAATGTTCTCATGCACTGATACCATAATGCTGTTGGTGTTTTGACCCAAGAAAATGCTCTTGGTGGTCTTAATCTATGATGCTCCCAGTGTTCTGATCCACAGGTAAACAAGTGGATAAATTTCCTCCGGAACCATCAAAAAAATTCACTGGCAATCTGTGTTAACTCAGTGCTTCTAATGTCAGTGTGCAAATCTTCACACCAAATTTTCAAGTAGGCCTAGAGGGGAGGAGGTTCAGACATTAATGATGTGACGAGATAATTACTAATGTATGCGATGCTAGCAGACGGCAAAGAACAAAAGGTATCAAATAGCTTATTACCTGTTGCTAATTGGAGTTACGTCTGAATAAAGTGAATGCAGTCTCTGTTTGACCAGGGTTCCCGACAACTACCATCACCTGCCCGAAATACCTACCGCCTCTGAAAGAAGACTAAATCTGACTAGATTGCTGCGAGGTTTAGGTAGTTGTGAATGAAGTGTCTTGCAAGACTGACGCAGAGATACCTTCGATATCACCTCCTGATATCACGCGCAAAATAAGTCAATAAATCTGATAAAAAGCAATTGCCATCTCTCTCTATTGAGAGGAACTTTCTTGACAAAGCTATATCGGTATTAATTGCATCTTGATGATACATGACCTTTGGTTCGACTCATGTGGGGGATTATTCTTGTTTTGGAATGTTAGGGGGTGGGTTTACAACAACCCATATTGCAACTACGTTTCGTTTCAAGCAGAAACGTCAAAAGTTCGAAATGGATGATGATCCTGCACATGAACTTTGGAATCTTGATGAAAACTCTATAAGCAACATCAAATTTAGCTTCTCCGGATGATGGAAAAAGTGCCGGTCATTTCCATCAGACTCAGTATGAGAGTTTCTTACTGAGTACTATAAAAACCAAAACAAACAATAAGCTACTCGAGGAAACATCCTGAGTTACTGAACAAGAACAACATAACTATCTTTGGAAGAATCACTCAGGCGTAAGAATAAGTATTATGTCCATCATCTCGATCATCACGGAATAAGGAAGGACTCGTCTGCTACGCCGCTGGAGTTTACCTGGAGTTTACCTGGAGAGAATTCCAGGGGTCAACGCCCCTGCGGCCGCATTGTTTCTAATTTTAGTGCTAGAACTAGTTCTCCGAAGATTTTTTCATTAACTGTCTTATGGCAGGGAATGACCTTTTAAAATTCACACACAAGCATATATATATATATATATATATATATATATATATATATATATATATATATATATATATATATATATATATATATACATGTATCGAACACAAGAATATACTTATACATGTATCGAACACAAGAATATACTAATACATGTATTCGCACAGAGGAACATGCATATGCTTATACATATATATTTATATACACCATAGGAATATTAGCATGGGCGCACTATGATAAAAAATGCAGGTTTTTACAGACGACTCCCACACCAGCATGGATGTGGCGAGCTCTGAGATGTAATATTGAGGTAAGTTCTCGCAATATCAGTGGGTAGTTGAACGATTCGTCAGTATTGGACAGAAAGTTCAATGAGTTAGACTCAAGGGTTTGAATTTGAGAAAAGATAGGAGGGAGAGGGATGTACTGGGAGCATTTGGGAATACAAAACAAAGTGGTATCCAAATGTTTATGGCGAATTCAATAGGGTCTGCTATTTTTGTTGTTGTCGGGACTGGTAAGGACAGGAGCACCACCCCTCCTTGATGATGGTGAGGGGCTCTTTCATAACTCCCCTTTTCCCTCACAGGAGCTGTATAATTCGTATGGGTTTAACGCTCCCCCATGATAACAATAATAATCCAGACTTCGCAAATAGAAGTAGTTGCGTTATATGGTAGTCACTTACGCACGTAATGAATCACGAACTCTCCCCTTGAATCATCGACACACCATGAATCATGTACACACGTCATGAATCACATATGCACGCCATGAATCACGGTTATACGCCATGCATTAAGTACGCACGCCGTGTATTGCGTACACATGCCATGCATTACTTACGTATTCCATGAAGTTCGTTAATTAGTTAGCAAAAGGCGATGTGTGAGAACGGAAAGAGATAAGGATACGTAAATCAAATGTCAGTCCAGCGAAGGATCAGCAGATTGAAAGATCCTTACAGTACAAGTTACGAATTGGCTGACTTAGAGAGGTAGGAATACCATTGTTCAAGATGTGTAGAAATAGGGAGTGAGGAAAGATTAACTGGTCTTCACGACAACAGTTAAAATTGCCTAATAAACAGAGAAACGTAGATAAGAACGAGATAAAAATAGTATGTTAGTAATAGATAAGGACATGAAAGTTAAAAATATGAGGAACCGACCATGTAACACTTATAGTCACGAGCTGCAGTGTGGTGATGGGTAGATCTAACCAAATCCTGTAAAAGAAGGATATCAATGTGCATATAAGAGCTTTTAATTGTTAGATTCGTCAGGCAAGAGGTCAAATTACGGTAAAATAGCATAACCAGATAGAGGAAATCCGACTGTAATATCAAGCTTAGGTTCCGGTAGACCAAATCAATCAGAAGAAAATTGATTCCATGCATATCCTCTGACTTTTCATTGAAGAACTGAAATACAGCAGTATGGGTAGGCACTGGAGGTACATATGGACTAGAGCTGTCCGTAAAAATGACGGAGATGGTACAGACATAGTAGTATTAGGATATTCATGTGTGGTTCGGTTTTGTGTGTAGAGAGTACAATGCCTGATTAAACAGGAGCACTGGCCATGCAATCAATTTCCAGTAAATAATGATGGTGAGTAAACCGGAATGAACCCCAGGAGTCAGATACTTTCAGTTACCATTCCTGAATCCACAGGGATCCCAGTGTAATACTCACGTCATCAGAGGTCCTACCAGATGGCAACCCAGTGTCTCACAGAAGCACCTCACATGCCTAAGATGATCTAATTTCCATCGGGTGGAGTGATAACACAGTGATAACACAGTGATAACACGGCAGCTACATTAGCACAGCACTGGTAATGATCCCTTCCCTTTGTCTGTTAGCTGCATTTAACAAAAGAAGGGAATTTTCCCACTAATAAGGACAATTAAAAGAAAAATGTTTTCGGGAGTATTTAATGAGGAAGGGATCAAGGCGCCCCGTGGCGTGGTGGCTAAAGCTCTCGCTACACACGGTGAGGGTTCGGGTTCGATTCCCGGTGAGGGTAGAAACATTGGGCGTGTTTCTTTGCATCGGTTGTCTTATGTTCCCCATCAGTAAAATGGGTACCTGGGTGTTAGTCGACTGGTGTGGGTCGCATCCTGGGACAAAACTGGCCTAATTTGCCCGAAATGCTCTACATAATAAGCGACTTTCTATACAGTAGTATGTCATTGATGTCAGCTATGACTGTATACCTTGTATATGTACTTGTAGAAATAAAGATATTATTATTATTATTATTATTATTATTATCACCTCTAGAAGAGATTCAGTTTGAAGGTGATTATGGCCAACTTTTTAGGGACTAATTTCACATCCACGTCGAAGCGATGAAATTCCTTCAAGTTCTTTTAAATGACTCGCAAAAATCGTGCTAACACACCTGTGTGAACGTGTCATGAAACTGACAGGGATCGAATCCAAGTCAAGACAATCCTAAAACCACCAAGTCAATGCTCGCATCACAGGTCTGTAGGAGATAGCGATTGACTGTCCTCCAGTCTTGAGTGTTGAAAGTGAAGCAACGATTATCTAACGGCCAAACTTTGCTGATATATATTCTGTCATGGCGATCATCTTGATAAAAGCTTCTTTCACGTTGGTGTCTTCACCGCTTGTCGTCACGTTGGTAACTTGTGGAGATGATCAAAGTTTGTAGAAGTATATTAAAAGTAGAGAGAGAGAGAGAAGCAGTAAAGCAAGTATGCAGTCAACAGATATATTATTCATTTAAGCAAGTTAATACGCAAGCTGGCAGATAAGCAGGCAAGCTTATCTGTTATTACCAACTTGTACATTACAAAGCATATCCTCCTGGTGGCTCTCATAAGGACAGCTTCCTCCTCCTCTTATCTCCCACTGGAACGTCAATTAGATATGGAGAGTTGATGAAACTACAGAAGTCCGGCCAATACAGTGTTGCGTTGCCTGTAAGTAGAGTTGATATTCTCGCCTCTCGACTGTGCATAGTGACCTCTAGACAAAAGTTTAGCCGCAATTCACAGTATAACTCATCTCTTCTTGCACGATTAAAATCCAATTAAGTCGACCAAAAGCAATAAGGACTGGAGGCCTGTTAATTACGTACAGGTTAACATTCTCTCTCCAAATTACATTACACTTATAAGGATCATTACTCAGTTTTAAACACCATTCTCAAATACAGGAAATTATTGTTAGTAATGCATTTAAGCTTTTATTTCAACATTCATCTTCTAAATGTTTACACAAAACATTGATCCAAGAAGAGGAGGAAGAAGAGGAGGAAGAAGAGGAGGGATATGGAGAGAAATGGAAAAGGTATTAAAGAAGAAGGAAGACAAAAAATTATATAAGGAGGAAGGGAAGGAATATGAAGAATAATATTATTAGGGAAACACTGATAAGCCTTCAATATACAGGAAACCCTTCGTATATAACCTTGTTTTAAACCCTGCACTGATACATAACCCGCATATAATACATTGTTACATAACCCGCATATAATACATTGTTACATAACCTGCATATATTATATTGTTACATAACCTGGATATATTACATTAAGAAAGCACCATACACTTTATTTTCACAAGTGCAACACTTGGGTATCTTTATTGAAGAAACGTTTCGCTACACAGTGGCTTCGTCAGTCCATACAAAGAAGGTATGACCTACTTCCATATTGGGATTTATCAAGTGTGACATCACCTGCAACTGCTGCACCTCACCTCTCTACAGTATATAATCCACATCTTCACACATATGCTGTATTCTTTTCAAGATTGATGGACTGATTTCACCGACTTAAGGCTGAGGGACTGATTACCTCAAACTCCAGAATATATTACATTGTTACAAAATCTACATATATCACGTTGTTAGAAAACTTTAAGTTATCATATTGTAAAGAAAAGCATAAAGAATAACATTTATATACTGAGGATAAAAAATATAATAATAAAGACAAAAATCCCAATAGTGGATAATATGATAAACATACACAATGATGTTTTCGAATTGTGACGAGAAATTAAGGCGTCTGTTGACTCAAAATTATGAAATCACTAAGCAAGATTCAGCTACCATAACACTGAATTAGATTCTTTCCTTTTTCTCTTGAATCTTTAGGCACACGCACACGCACGCACGACCAGTGAAGAGGCGGGGCCAGGAGCTATGAATCGACCCCCTGCAACCTCAACTAGGTGAGTACACAAACATACACGGACAGCTGGCACCCAGTGTAAACGGTCACTTTACAGCCATACACCCCAACCCACCCACCCACAACAACCCACTACCAGGCGCTAACCCACCGCCTACCACACACTCTCCCTCACACTCTTCCTCTTCATCCTCTTTCTCCTCTTCCTCCTTCCCCCTATTTTTGCCTCTCCCACGTCCTTCCCTCTCCAT
Organism: Cherax destructor; assembly: GCA_009830355.1. NCBI lineage: Eukaryota > Metazoa > Arthropoda > Malacostraca > Decapoda > Parastacidae > Cherax > Cherax destructor. Next base: position 87,579 of record WNWK01006963.1, on the reverse strand, counting down.
CCACCCATTTCCTTTCTCTCGCTTTTTCCTCCTCCCTTGCCCTCTTTACTCTCCCTCTCGCTCTGCCCTCCCTTCCCACTCTCTCTCCATCACTCTGACCCCTCCCTCCCTCTCCCCCTCCCTCTTACACTCCTACCTTCCATTACCTGGAGTTTACCTGGAGAGAGTTCCAGTGGTCAACGCCCCTGCGGCCCGGTCTGTGACCAGGCTTCATGTTGGATCAGGGCCTGGTCAACCAGGCTGTTACTGCTGGCCACACACAGTCCAACGTACGAACCACAGCCTGGCTGGTCAGGTACCGACTTTAGGTGCCTGTCCAGTGCCTTCTTGAAGACAGTCAGGGGTCTATTGGTAATCCCCCTGATGTATGGTGGGATTCAGTTGAACAGTCTATTGCTAGTGGCACCCCTGCTTTTCATTGGGGGGATGTTACATCGTCTGCCGAGTCTTTTGCTTTCGTAGGAAGTGACTTTCGTGTGCAAGTTTGGTACTTATCCCTCTAGAATTTTACAAGTGTATATAATAATGTACCTCTCCCGCCTACGTTCTAGGGAGTACAGGTTTATAAACTTCAAGGGTTCCCAGTAATTGAGGTGGTTTATCGCAGTTATGCGTGCCGTGAAGGTTCTCTGCACATTTTCTAGGTCAGCACTTTCACCTGCCTTGAAAGGTGCAGTTAGTGTGCAGCAATATTCCAGCCTAGATAGAACAAGCGACCTGAAAAGTGTCAACATGGGCTTGGCATCCCTGGTTTTGAGGGTTCTCATTATCCATCCTGTCATTTTTCTAGCAGATGCAATTGCTACAGTTTCATGGTCCTTGAAGGTGAGATCTTCTGACATGATCACTCCCAGGTCTTTGACATTAGTTTTTCGCTCTATTGTGTGGTTGGAATTTGTTTTATACTCTGATGAGATTTTAATTTCCTCACGTTTTCCATATCGGAGTAATTGAAATTTCTCATCATTGAACTTCATATTGTTTTCTGCAGCCCATTTAAAGATTTGGTTGATGTCTGCTTGAAGTCTTGCAGTGTCTTCAATGGTGGACCATTCTATAACTTTCTCTCTCTCTCTCTCTCTCTCTCTCTCTCTCTCTCTCTCTCTCTCTCTCTCTCTCTCTCTCTCTCTCTCTCTCTCTCTCTCTCTCTCTCTCCCAGTCTCTCTTTCCCTCTCTCTCCCTTTCACTAGCTAGCTATCATTCTTCCTCTCTCTTCCTCTTCACCTTCCATTCATCTTCCTTCTCCTCCCCTGTCTTCTCCCTCCCCCCTCTCCCCCTAGCCTTTCCCTTACTTCCTTTCCCCCTCTCTATCTGCACCCTCCTGTCCTTTCCCCATCTCTCTCCTCCTCTGCCACTGTCTCCTCCATCCCACCTCCCACCTCCACGCACACACACACACACGTACACAAACACAAACACCCACCCACTCAAGCAGAGCAAAGTTACTGGTTATGGGTGATTTCAGCCACAGGGAGATCAATTGGGAAAACCTGTAGCCACATGGGGGTCTCGAAACATGGAGAGCCAAGATGATGGATGTGCTTCCATCATCTTGGTGCCCCTAACATGCACCAACATGTTAGGGGCACTACCAGAGAGAGAGGGAAGGATGAACCAGCGAGACTGGACCTTGTTTTCATTCTGAGCAGCTCGGACATTGAGGTCATCAAGAATGAGAAGCCCCTTGGTGCTAGTCATCACATGGTTCTGAGCATTGAATACATAGTAGTGGAGAGGGTAACAGTTGAATGGAAAAAAGCCAAACTATAAAAGGGGGGACTACACAGGTATGAGGAACTTCCTGCAGGAGGTTCAGTGGGACAGTATACCGTGGTATTACCATGACATACTGCATTGTAGTTTTTCTGTGGTAAACTAACCTGTGGTGTTACTGTGGGAGAGACACAGTGTTACAGTGATAACAAATATAGTGCTAATATGAGAGAGTGTTGTTGTAATGTTACTATGAGTAACTACTCCGTAGTGTTAGTATTACTGTGTTACTGTGCTGCAGTGTTACTGTGCTGCAGTGTTACTGTGCTGCAGTGTTACTGTGCTGCAGTGTTACTGTGCTGCAGTGTTACTGTGATGCAGTGTTACTGTGCTGCAGTGTTACTGTGATGCAGTGTTACTGTGCTGCAGTGTTACTGTGCTGCAGTGTTACTGTGATGCAGTGTTACTGTGCTGCAGTGTTACTGTGATGCAGTGTTACTGTGATGCAGTGTTACTGTGCTGCAGTGTTACTGTGCTGCAGTGTTACTGTGCTGCAGTGTTACTGTGCTGCAGTGTTACTGTGCTGCAGTGTTACTGTGCATGCAGTGTTACTGTGCTGCAGTGTTACTGTGCTGCAGTGTTACTGTGCTGCAGTGTTACTGTGATGCAGTGTTACTGTGCTGCAGTGTTACTGTGCTGCAGTGTTACTGTGATGCAGTGTTACTGTGCTGCAGTGTTACTGTGATGCAGTGTTACTGTGATGCAGTGTTACTGTGCTGCAGTGTTACTGTGCTGCAGTGTTACTGTGATGCAGTGTTACTGTGCTGCAGTGTTACTGTGCTGCAGTGTTACTGTGATGCAGTGTTACTGTGCTGCAGTGTTACTGTGCTGCAGTGTTACTGTGCTGCAGTGTTACTGTGATGCAGTGTTACTGTGCTGCAGTGTTACTGTGCTGCAGTGTTACTGTGCTGCAGTGTTACTGTGATGCAGTGTTACTGTGCTGCAGTGTTACTGTGCTGCAGTGTTACTGTGATGCAGTGTTACTGTGCTGCAGTGTTACTGTGATGCAGTGTTACTGTGATGCAGTGTTACTGTGCTGCAGTGTTACTGTGCTGCAGTGTTACTGTGATGCAGTGTTACTGTGCTGCAGTGTTACTGTGATGCAGTGTTACTGTGATGCAGTGTTACTGTGCTGCAGTGTTACTGTGCTGCAGTGTTACTGTGCTGCAGTGTTGCTGTGCTGCAGTGTTACTGTGCTGCAGTGTTACTGTGCTGCAGTGTTACTGTGCTGCAGTGTTACTGTGCTACAGTGATACTGTGATGCAGTGTTACTGTGCTGCAGTGTTAATGTGATGCAGTGTTACTGTGCTGCAGTGTTACTGTGCTGCAGTGTTACTGTGATGCAGTGTTACTGTGCTGCAGTGTTACTGTGCTGCAGTGTTACTGTGATGCAGTGTTACTGTGCTGCAGTGTTACTGTGATGCAGTGTTACTGTGCTGCAGTGTTACTGTGCTGCAGTGTTACTGTGCTGCAGTGTTACTGTGCTGCAGTGTTACTGTGATGCAGTGTTACTGTGCTGCAGTGTTACTGTGATGCAGTGTTACTGTGATGCAGTGTTACTGTGCTGCAGTGTTACTGTGATGCAGTGTTACTGTGCTGCAGTGTTACTGTGATGCAGTGTTACTGTGATGCAGTGTTACTGTGCTGCAGTGTTACTGTGATGCAGTGTTACTGTGCTGCAGTGTTACTGTGCTGCAGTGTTACTGAGTGTGAGAGCGCTTTAGAATGATTTTGTCTGGTTGATCCTGAGTATAACAATGAGAGATTCTTCAGGACAGTTATGAGGAACACATGCTTTTTATTTTACTGTGGGAAACTTTGTTCTAGTTTTAGTGTGGGAGAGAGTGCAAGCATTATTATAGGGATTGCACAGTAAAGATACCCTTGGAGACTGCTTTGCTGTGTTACTGTAGGAGATTGACTTTAAGGGTTACTAAGGGAGAGACTGTGTTATAGTGTTTATGAGGGAGATGACTCACCCGTAGCGTTGACAGGCAGGACAGCCGTTGCAGCGTGAACCAGGAAACGAGGAGTGTAGTAGTCCACTGTCAGGAAGAAAAACAGATAGATGTTTATAATATGATATAAAACACACACACACACTAACACACACACACGCACACACACACACACACACACACACACACACACACACACACACACACATAGCACACACTACAACACCTAACCCATAAAAAAATGGTAGCTCAGAGGGGAAGTTGAAGGCTCAGGGGCTCAGAGGAAGATGGTTCTGGTAAGGAAGAATGGCTGTAAGAGCAATGTAAAAGGATGGAACAAGGGTAGAAGAGCAAACTAGGTGAGCTGCAAAAATGGAGAAGAGGATGGAGGTGGAGAAGAAATGGGGGTCACAAAACAGAGCAGCAGAAGCCAGGATACAGGCCCTGGAATATGAGGTAAATTGGCTTTAGTGAGTCACAGGGCTATTGCCCAGAGGAGACATAGCATCTGAAGCAGGTACACATTTACTCAATGAGGAGCCCAACAGAAAGGAAGGAGACATGACTTATGCTAGGGCCCCTCTCAGTCCACCAAGCAATCCCAGGGAATGAAGGGGAAGAGATGTTGAGAGCAGAGATAGCAGGGAGATTTTCAAGACAGAAACTCTGTGGAACTTCTCCTCCACCTTCGTCACCTTCTCACTCCAAGTACGACTATGCCCACATCCTTCCTGCATCTCTGTGTCACGAGCCACTTGCTCGCATACTGTGTCATCAGTATGCCCCCATCCTTGTGGACAAGACTGCCTCTCACACTGAGCAGCTATATGATTGTATGCACCACAGAGCCGGCATGTCCTTCATTGTGCTGCATACACCATAACTTGCATCCTAAAGACCTCCAGCACCACATACGATGGTATGGGATACCTTAACGTCATTTTAAGTGTTAATGAGCCCTCTGGGAGCCCAGCATACAAACCCTCCACCCACTTGCCAAGTTGGGCCAGGTGGATGACCCCACAGTGATCAAAAACACATCGCATGTCAGTTTCATCTGCCTCATATGGGACGTTTCTCACTTTGACCCAAGTATAGTGTCTTGACACATTAAGTAATTGGACGCTCACCATAGAATTGACGTCCACACATACATCCTGGAACCGCTCAACCAGCTGTTCGTACACACTGGTGGACTGCAGTTTTACAAATATTCTGTAGGCTCTGTTGAGTGCCACACTGTATAAGTCGCCATCCGCTATCCCATACGTCTCAAAGATGATTGCTGGCAAAAGCACAGGAGCAATTTGCTACAAAATCGCCCCACAGACCAGCTCAATACCAATGGTGTTTACCTTCAGTCTCACACTCTGCACCATATTGGAAAACTGAAGGTCTGCCAGGTGCCAATAGAAGGCAGCAGTCACACGTCTGCTCGCTCCAAGAAACAAGCAGTGAATGAACTGAATTTAGTTGTTCTAAGAACACTCAGGTAACTGACTCAGAGGTATACACAGTGAAGTATACTGATATACTGAGCCTCTGAACTGTATCAATTAAAGCTTAAACTGTCTTTCCGCTTTTTAAACAAAATAGTGATGATGAACATAGCTATTTACTGTAATTTAATAGTTAACCTTACAGTTTAAACTAAACTGAAATGGTTGGTTACACTCGTCAGACAATGTCTAATACAAGTTAGACGACAGTTCATTCATATTATAAACTATTATTCTGAGAAATTATCACTCGCTAATTACTTACATATTTAAGTTAAGCATAACATAACATAAAAACTCCTGGTAACTCTTCTTAAATATGTAGTCATCAATAAGGCTATATACAATATAAAATACAGGGGGGTGGTTGGGTACTGATAATATATGTCGTCATGGCAACTGGTGGAAGACTATCAGAAATGGAAATACAATATAGCGGAACAATGTTTTAAATGATAAAGTGACACATCACTCCACAATTTCTTCCATAAAATAATCCCACTGACGTTAAACATGATACAGAAGACATAATGTTACTTAAACCGAAATACACTTATCCAGCGAATTTATTGGTAAAGGAATACAGGACAATTATTCATACTCATAAATATATAAACCCTGAAATACTTATGTGTAGGTGGCTGACAAAAATTAAATCCTGGCAGGCCTGAGGTAACTTGCTTCCCCCCCCTTTTAAATGTACCAATACAAACGGCTGGAAATGACTGCGCACGCAGTAAACACAGTTGCAATATACAGATGAGATCAGGATGAAAGAAAAATGCAGATAATCGGCAGAGACTGTAACAGTGAGCTGAGCAGTGAGCAGCGCCATGACACAAAAGTCTGTACTTTCAGTATCACTCAGAATTTCCAGTAGTCACTTAGAATATAGCACAGACACTACCACAATGTTGTTGCAGACGAAAAGGAAGCAGCTAAATGATACAGGTGCTTGCAGGAACTGGTTTGCAGTATGGAGCAGAAAGATGGTGGTGTGACAGGCTTCTCTTTCACACACAAATATCACTCCCATGTCCAGAATTCTTCGAATTCTGGACATCGCTGATAACATTTTGTTGTGGGTGATATGGGGAGTGTGAAAGACCACGTTGTATGCCTTACTTGATGTTTAATATGTACTTATATCTTTGGGTGCCAAAACAAAGTCCTACTTATACTGGGTCCGACTTTCAACTGTTTGTTAAGTTAATTTTGGTCAAAAAATAAAATCTGTATATTATTGTCAACGAAAAAAATTAGTTTTTTTTTTTCCATAAAAGAATGTGTGTATGTGTACTCACCTAGTTGTGGTTGCAGGGGTCGATTCAAAGCTCCTGGCTTTGTGTGTGTGTGTGTGTGTGTGTGTGTGTGTGTGTGTGTGTGTGTGTGTGTATGTGTGTGTGTGTGTGTGTGATCACCTATTTGTACTCTCCTATTTTTGGTTGCAGGGGTCAAGTCACAGCTCCAGGTCCCACCTTTTTGCTGGTCGCTACTAGGTCCACTCTCTCCTTGCTCCGAGAGCTTTATCGTATATCTTCTTAAAGCTATGTATGCTAAGTATGGATCCTGCCTCCACTACATCACTTTCCAAATTGTTTCACTTCCTAACAACCATTTGACTGAATACTTCCTAACATCCGTATGACTCATCTGAGTCTTCAACTTCCGGTTGTGACCCCTTTTTGTTGTGTCCCATTTTTTAAACATCCTGTACCTATCCACCTTGTCCATTCCTCTCAGCATTTTACATGTCGTTGTTATGTCCCCCGTATCCCTCCTTTCCTCCAGTGTCGTCAGGTCGATTTCCCTTAACCTCTCCTCGTAGAACATACCCCTTAGTTCCGGGACAAGCCTTGTTGCAAACCCTTGCACTTTCTCTAATTTCTAAACGTGCGTGACGAGGTGTGGGTTCCATACTGGTGCTGCATACTTTAATATAGGCCTGATGTACACGGTATACAGAGTCTTGAACGATTCCTTTCTAAGGTGTCGAAATGCTATTCTTAGGTTTGCCAGGCGCCCATATGCTGCAGCAGTTATTTGGTTGATGTGTGCCTCAGGAGATGTGCTCGGTATTATACTCACCCCTAATTCTTTCCTTGACTGACGTTTGTAGTCTTTGGCCATCTAGCCTGTACTCTGCGGTCTTCTTTGTCCTTCCCAATCTTCATGACTTTGCACTTGGTGGGCCAGGACCCAGTTGCTGGACCAGGCTTGCAGCCTGTCTAGATCCCTTTGTAGTCCTACCTGATCCTCATCCGACTGCATAATTCGCATTAACTTCACATCGTCTGCAAACAGAGACACCTATGAATCTATCTCTTCCATCATGTCATTCACATATACCAGAAACAGCACACCGGCCCTAAGACTGACCCCTGTGGAACCCCCACTCGTCACAGTCGCCCACTCTGACACCTCGTCACTTACTATCACTCGTTGTTTCCTACCTGTCAGATACTCTCTGATCCATTGCAGGGCCCTTTCTGTTATACCTGCCTGCTCTCTAGCTTTGGCACTAATTTCTTGTGTGGAATTGTGTCGAAAGCCTTCTTATAGTCCAGGATAATGCAATCTATCCACTATTCTCTCTTGTCTTACTTCTGTCACTTTCTCATAGAATTACAGTAGGTTTGTACAGAGATTTCCTCGCCTCTCAAACACTTATTTTGCCCTTCATGTTTATATATATATATATATTTTATAATATATATATATATATATATATATATATATACTCAGAGATGGACCTAACAGATGCCGTTTATAGGGTCGTGAATTCCTCACCTTTAAATTTGTCAGTCTCGCGTTTGCTGCATCGGTTATTCGGTTGATGTGTGACTCAAGCAAAATTCTTGATAATCTGCTTACCCCGACGTCCTTTTTCATGGAGACTTGCAGCCTTTGTCACTTGAGCATGTACTTTGTTTCTAGTCATCTTTCAATTCCCTAGTTTCCTAACTTTGCATTTGCTGAGTTTAATTTCAAATAGTTACTCATCAGAACAATCCAGCAGCTTGTCCAGATCCATTTGAAATCTTTTCTGATCCACTCCTATTTGTATTCTCCTCACTAGTTTCATATCATCTGCCAGTAGGGACTTATTTGGGGCACTTTATTGAGTGTCTTAATGCCAATAAATATGCAGTCCATCCATCCTTCTCTCTCCTGCTTAACTTTAGTTATCTTGCCATGGAACTCTAGCAGGTTTGTGAGGCAGGATATACCATCTCAAAATGTGTACTAAAAATCGCATCAGGAAACACTTGTTCTGCTAATCTGTGCTTTCTGTTATTTATAAATTCTCTCCTCCTGTGATCCACTACTCTTCTAATAATTGTTTCTGTAACGTTACATTGTATCTATACATGTTAGAGACACTAGTCTGTAGTTCAAGGCCACCTGTCTGTCCCTTTTCATTAAATTTTAGGACTACTTTCATTGTTTTCCAGACCTTTGGCAGCTGCCTTGTTTCAAATGAAGATTGTTGCTAGTGGCCCACACAGTTCATCTGCTCCCTTTCTCAGAACTCACAGATATCTTGTCTGGTCCCACTGCCTTCGAGGTTTCTAACTTACTCAGTAATTTCTTCACCTCACCTATCGTTGTGTATAAAGTGTTCAGTACTCTTTGGTGCATTCTCTCCTTAACTCTGCAATGTTCCTAATTCCACTAAGAATACCTCACTAAATCTTTCATTCAGCTCATTATAGACGTCCTGATCATTCCTAGTGTCCTTCCCTCTTCAGCCTTATTTCCTTGTCCTTCTCAGATTTCTTCTTTCTGATATGGCTGTACATCAACTTTGGCTCAGATTTGACTTTCGATACTAAGTCATGATCAAACTGTCGTTCAACCTTTCCGCTTACCTATTTGAATTCGTTCCTGGTTGTTATGCATGCTTCCCTATTCATCGGCATTCTCCGCTTTTTATATTTCTTTTATTCTGTTGCACTTTTAGTACATGCCTTCTTGCACTTCTGGAGGATCCATGGATTCACTTTCTTCTTGCCGGTGTTTGCTTTGCTTCTGGAAATTATTTGCTCCTCTGCCTTCCGGCACTTTCTACATACACCATCATTTCATTCGCTGTCTTTCCGTAGCTGTGTGTGTGTGTGTGTGTGTGTGTGTGTGTGTGTGCGTGTGTGTAATATATTAGTTTCATTTTATCAGCTCTCATATCTGTACCACCCATGTGTCTCTGACTCGTGCCACACACATCTCACGGACCTGTGGCACACACATCTCACGGACCTGTGGCACACACATCTCACGGACCTGTGGCACACACATCTCACGGACCAGTGGCACACACATCTCACGGACCTGTGCCACATACATCTTATGGACTTGTGCCACACACACATCTCACAGACCTGTGCCACACTCATCTCACAGACCAGTGCCACACTCATCTCACAGACCTGTGCCACACTCATCTTACAGACCAGTGCCACACACATCTCACATACCTGTGCCAAACACATCTCACATACCTGTGCCACACACATCTCACAGACCTGTGCCAAATACATCTCACAGACCTGTGCCACACTCGTCTCTTGGGTTTGTTCACAGTCTTCATTTCCCCTGAATAACTGTAACATTATCACGCACTTTGCCAGACATAACTCAGCGCTTCTCAGAAGACATTTGTTTAAATCTCACAAAGTGGAGCTCATATAAGACATCCAAAACATTGCTTCGTGTATATTGAACTTTTGTGCAAAATATTTGTGTGAAAACTTCATTTTTTCGAAATGAACTACAGATTAGAGCGAGCAGTCGGAAAAAAATAGAAAGGAACTTCCTATAAAGTCATTATATTTGTGCTAAACTTTTGGTTTTGGTCTTATATATGAGGAAACGGGAAGTTGTTTTACAGGAAATAGGCAGCGAGGTTTTCCTGGTCAATTTCCAAGCGGTGGTTACCAACTGCGTGCTCCTCTAACACATCTTCAGTCGTTTCCGCTAACAACAACACCATCTGTGTCCTCCCCCACTAACACAAAACTACCATATCCGCCGCTTAGCGTGACCTGGTGGCTTCACACGGTGAGGGTCTGTGTTAGATTCCTAGCGAGGGTAGAAACATTGGTGTGTTTCTTTACACCGGTTGTCTATATTCCCCAACAGTAAAATGGGTACCTGGGAGCTAGTCGACTGGTGAGGGTCGCATCCTGTGGCAAAATTGACCTAATTGCCTGAAATGCAAATTAGGTCAATTATTATTATTATTATTACAACTCTAGCTGTCTCCAACGCCCCACCCATTCAACACAAGGCCAGTTGGAATGATATAGACGCCTGTAGCAGAAGTAAGGGGTGTAGGACTGCTCTTCTTAATGAGGTCGTTGATGGAAGATGTAGTCATTCTGGCTACTGTTATGATGCTTTTAGTAAGCACTTGTGGAGTGTTCATCACAACTTCCCCGCATAAAACACTAAGACCTACTAGGAGGAGGAAGGGTTCGTGCGGATTTGGCTGAGGTTGGCTTGAGGCTTCAGTCTGAAATCCCAAGTGACGTAAAAGGAAAACAAATGAAGTCATGTGAAAGCGTGTTACATTGGTATATTCCTCATCAAGAAAACAAGAGCTGGAGATGGGAATAACCCTCATGAATAAACCAAATGAGAGATTAGGAAGGTGATACCGATGAACTTCAGGAAGGTTTGAAATACCATCTCGTTTGTCAAGTAATTATGAAGAGAAGAAACTTATTAGCCTGTGTTTCAAGCAGTTGTGATGAGTAGGAAGGAATGAGGAGCATGTCATCATGTGGTAGCCGGTGCAGCAGAAATACTAAGCTTGTATATCAAGAAGCAATGATGAGTGACTAATTCATATTTAGATAATCAAATTATAAAGATACACGTTTTAGATTTGCAAATTTTTGTAAAATCTATGAAGCCTAAGAAAAATAATAATTTCAAGTTTTCATCATTAACCTCATATAGTCAGCATAATATATACAAATACAAATTGATTTTCTACAACTTTGAAAGCATTCATAATTTTTTTTTTCAACAAGTCGGCCGTCTCCCACCGAGGCAGGGTGACCCAAAAAGAAAAAAAATCCCCAAAAAGAAAATACTTTCATCATCATTCAACACTTTCACCACACTCATACATAATCACTGTCTTTGCAGAGGAGCTCAGATACGACAGCTGAGAATAAGTCCCTCCCAACTGTCACTATCCCAGACCCCTCCATTTCCAGGACTCAAGTCCAACTAAATCAATTAACTGGTTTCCCTGAATCCCTTCACAAAATGTTACCCTGCTCACACTCCAACAGCTCGTCAGGTCCCAAAAACCATTCGTCTCCATTCACTCCTATCTAACACGCTCACACATGCTTGCTGGAAGTTCATAAATATATATATATATATATATATATATATATATATATATATATATATATATATATATATATATATATATGTCGTGCCGAATAGGGAAAACTGGTCAATTAGGAAGAACTCATTTAAAATTAAGTCCTTTCTAAAATTTTCTCGTATACGTTTAAAGATATATATTTTTTTCATTGATGTTAATGTAAAAATTAATAATTTTGTACCAAAGGAAAACTTACCTAACCTTATTATAACAAGCGCAATTTAATTTAGCCTAATCCAACTAAATATATTTTAAATAAGTTTACAATAATATAATAATAAACAAACACAATGCAACTTTTTTTCGATAGGTCCAGAATGATTTTTGCAAAATTATTGCATACACAAATTTTCCCTTGCCTTATTCGGCAAGAAGAGCTTTGCTATTTAAGCCAAAATCGTAAGTTTTACCTATTCGGCACGTATTATATATATATATATATATATATATATATATATATATATATATATATATATATATATATGTCGTGCCGATTAGGTAAAACTGTCAATTAGCAAAAACTCATCTAAAATTAAGTAATTTCTAAAATTTTCTCTTATACGTTTAAAGATATATTTTTTTAATTTATGTTAATGTAAGAATTTATAATTTTGTACCAAGAGAAACTTTGAAAACCTACCTAACCTTATTACAACAAACGCAATTTAATTTAGCCTAACCCAACTAAATATATTTTAGATACGTTAACATTAATTTAATAATAAACAAACACAATGAAATATATTTTTTTCGTTATGTTCAGAATGATTTTGGCGAAATTATTGCATACACAAATTTTCACTTGTCTTATATGGCAAGGTGAGCGTTGCTATTTAAGCCAAAATCGCAAGTTTTACCTAATCGGCACGACATATATATATATATATATGTGTGTGTGTGTGTGTTTTGTGTGTGTGTGTGTGTGTGTGTGTGTGTGGGCTTTATCATACCTCTTCTTAAAGTTATGTATGGATCCTGCCTCCACTACATCACCTCCCAGACTATTCCACTTCCTGACAACTCTGTGACTGAAGAAATACTTCATAACATCCCTGTGATTCATCTGAGTCTTCAGCTTCCAACTGTGACCCCTTGTTGCTGTGTCCCATCTCTGGAACATTCTGTCTCTGTCCACCTTGTCGATTCCCCTCAGTATTTGATATGTCGTTATCATATCCCCCTATCTCTCTTGTCCTCCAGAGTCGTATGGTCGATTTCCCTTAACCTATCCTCGTAGGACATGCCCCTTAGCTCCGGGACTAGTCTTGTAGCAAATCTTTGCACGTTCTCTAGTTTCCTTATGTGCTTGGCTAGGTGTGAGTTCCAAATTGGTGATGCATACTCCAATATAGGCCTGACGTACACAGTGTACAGGGTCCTGAACGATTCCTTATTTAGATGTTGGAATGCTGTTCTTAGGTTTGCTAGGCGCCCGTATGCTGCATCAGTTATTTGGTTGATGTGCGCCTCAGATGTGCCCGGTGTTATACTCACCCAAAGATCCTTTTCCTTGAGTGAGGTTTGTAGTCTCTGGCTCCCTAGACTGTACTCCGTCTGCGGTCTTCTTTGTCCTTCTCCAATCTTCATGACTTTACACTTGGTGGGGTTAAACTCCAGGAGCCAGTTTCTGGACCAGGCCTGCAGCCTGCCCAGATCTCTTTGTAGTTCTGACTGGTCCTCGTCCGATTGAATTCTTCTTATCAATTTCACATCATCTTCAAACAGGGACACTTCGGAGTCTATTCCTTCCGTCATGTCGTTCATAAATACCAGAAACAGCACCGGTCCTAGGACTGACCCCTGTGGAACCCCACTCGTCACAGGCGCCCACTCTGACACCTCGCCACGTACCATGACTCGCTGTAGTCTTCCTGACAGGTATTCCCTGATCCATTGCAGTGCCTTCCCTGTTATCCCTGCCTTGTCCTTCAACTTTTGCACTAATCTCTTGTGTGTGACTGTGCCAAACGCCTTCTTACAGTCCAAAAAAATGCAATCTACCCACCCTTCCCTCTCTTGTCTTACTGCTGTCACCCTGTCACAGAACTCCAGTAGGTTTGTGAAACAGGATTTTTCGTCCATGAAACCATGCTGGCTGTTGTTAAGCTCATTCCTTTTTAGGTGCTTCACCACTCTCCTTCTGATAATCTTTTCCATGACTTTGCATACTATACACGTCAATGACACTGGTCTGTAGTTTAATGCTTCGTGTCTGTCTCCTTTTTTAAAAATTGGGACTACATTTGCTGTCTTCCATACCTCAGGTAGTCGCCCTGTTTCGATAGATGTGTTGAAGATTGTGTTAGTGGTATACATAGTACCTCTGCTCCCTCTCTCAGGACCCATTGAGAGATGTTATCCGGCCCCATCACCTTTGAGGTATCTAGTTCGCTTAGCAGCCTTTTCACCTCTTCCTCGGTTGTATTTATTGTGTCTAACACTTGTGTACCTCACCTCTCCGTCTTTCTGGAGTCCCTTCTGTCTTCTCTGTGAACACTTCTTTGAATCTCAAGTTGAGTTCCTCAAATACTCCACGGTCATTTCTTGTGATCTCTCCACCTTCCTTCCTCAGCCTGATTACCTGGTCCTTGACTGTTGTTCTCCTCCTGATGTGGCTGTACAGCTGCTTCGAGTCAGATTTGGAATTTGCAATATAAACAAGGAAATTGCACCTAGAAGATGATCAAATTAGAAGAATTATGGAATTAATGAACTGTTGCAAAAAGTTACAGAGTTACTTCACAATACGTAAAATAATGAATATTATATGGTTTTCAAAAAATTCTGTAAGATACATCCATTTTGCAAATTACAGTTCATTAAGATTCAAGCATGGATGGTACTCATAAGTTTCCGAGTTGTACTGAATCAGGAAATGTTCATGGAAGGTTGCAGGCCCCAGCTGCGCTCTACTGGAAGTAAAAAAAAATCTTGTATACTCTGCCACGGTGCTGATGTGGCTACATAACTCATTTCTCTTGCTCAGTTCTTGAGAACATCGCTGGAGGAGCTCTCCAATACGCCAGGTGATCTACGTCGACTGAGGCAAAGTTCTCTTGTATATACTTTTTTCAAAACTTGTTCTGCTTCGTCAGTGGGTAAGTTGTGTTTACCTGCAGATGAAGAGGGTATGAACAAGAAAGGTAGGACCTATTAGGATGTTTTGGCTTAGACTCAGATGACTCATCCTTTTGCACCATTTTACAGTGTTTCCTCATACTCAGATTTCTAATCTCTTGAAGTATCTGTTCTTTTTTTTCTTCTGGTGGAAGCCAATCCTACTTAAAGTGGAGATTAAAAAAAATAAGCAACTGATATGTCGGTCACCTGTAAAAAGTGTTCGTTTCACTGCTTCATGCAAGACTTTGACCAATGTTTCACTGCTTCATGCAAGACTTTGACCAATGTTTCACTGCTTCATGCAAGACTTTGACCAATGTTTCACTGCTTCATGCAAGACTTTGACCAATGTTTCACAGTAGGAAAGATCGGAATCATGTAACCTCTGCATGCATTGCAGTAGATCGATAATTACTGGTAAAATTGTTGAGATGGTGACCGTTTTCTTTCCTCCCATTTATTATATTGATTCTTTTGGTATGCTCATTAAAAAAAAATACCCTGTTTTTTCAGATTCAACATTTACCTCACAAATTAGTTTTATATGATTTATCACATCAAAGGTTTGTCAGAAAGGAAAACAATAATTAGGCTTGAAAAATTATTTTTTTTCACTATTGTAATCATAATAAAAATAATAATTAATTCATGTACAAAAATACTAATCATCTAAAGAAAAAACTATCTCAATAAAAGTGTAATAAGCAACATTAAAATGGATATTCCTATTAAAAAAAAATATTTGAATAACATTGACAGATGCTCATTTCTACAATATTAAATATTTTCTCATTATTGCCAGGTTCTGAGTAATGATTAATAGTGATAGAGATGTAGTGGAACATGTTTTACTCTCGTGATTAAGTGCAAGAGATGTAGAACACGAATAGAGGCTCATGATATTACTCATCATCTTAGTTTATTTCTTTAGTCTAGTATATGAGGCATTAATTAACATGCAACGGGACTTGGACCCCCCGAATTCGAATCCACCAAGTATTCTATTATGTCAACTAATAAAACGCAATTAATCTTTTAATTCTGTGGATCACCGAAGAAGCTCTTCAAACCTCCATAACCCAAGAACCTTTGTTTACCTCCTCAACAGACAAAATATGTGCAGACGATCCAGGGATTGCCACGACCACCCTTCAAAATTCTTCCTGCTGCTTGGAGCCCAAAACCAAATCTTTAAAATCTAGTTTTCCTTCTCCTGCAGCCACTCTGAGCTAATGAGGATCTGATTGTGCTTCCAGACGCTGGGCAGAGGGAGAGAGGATGGGGGCGGGAGGGAAAAGGAGGGCAAGAGGAGGAGAGGGGAAGGGAAAGGGACTAACATAGTTGGGAGGAAAAGTTATTTTTATGCCTTCTCTTTAAGCTATAGTACACGAAAATTTTGTGTGCTGTTTCAAAGGTCTATCTGTAGCTCATCACGTTTAGTAGAGATTAGTTCTACTAATATCCAGCTCTGGTAGAGAGCAGCTCTGGTAGGGATCTGCTCGAATAGAGACCAGCTCTAGTAGAAATCAACTTTAGTAGTGACAAACTCTAGTAGTGACAAGCTTTAGTAGTGACTAGCTCTGATTTTAAAAAGTTCTAGTGTAGAATAACCTTCGTTGTATTAGTTGCAATAGTGATCACCTCACTAGCCAACAATGGCGTCACGTCACGTTTAAAAACATGCGTTTCTAACTAATGTTGAGATGAAGAATGCAAATCTGAACATAGGCTTTGCTCCAACACTTACAGTTTCTGCGAAATAAAACGATTTCACCAAGACGAAGCCATCATGGAGAAGTTATACCAGGGAAACCTGACGATCAGTTTGATGGTCGACTACTGCCGGACACTGGGGCAAGAGAGCCACACTCAAAACAAGCTAAAAAAACTGAATACTGTAACCTAAGTTTGATTGAATGGTTATTTTAATTATTTTTATGCCTATATATAATATATATATATATATATATATATATATATATATATATATATATATATATATATATATATATATATATATATATATATATATATATATATATATATATATAGTATTTACAAGCATAAAAATAATTAAAATTAGCCATTCAGTCAAACTTACGTAATAGAGACTAATGTTCAGATTCTTGGTCAGAGCATCAATTTTTTTTAATTCAACCAATTTGGTGTCTGAAATGGATAAAAAGTTTAATTTTCTTAGGAAAATTACCGTCCCCAGCACGAGAAATGATTAGTTCTTGTACTAACCAGTTCTAGTAATGACCAGCTCTAGTGAATAGTTAATTACTGACCAGCACTTGCAGAGACCTTCTTTAGCAGTGACCAGCTCTTGTAGGCAAGAGCTCTAGTTATTACAAATTCCAGTGGTTACAAATTCTTATAGTGAAGAGCTTTAGTAATGACAAGCACCAGTAATTATCATGTCTTGCAGTGACCAGCTTAGCTGCCTGCTCTAACAGTGCGCAGCTCTAGTAGTGGCTAGTAGTAAGCAGTTGGATCGCTAGGGCACTCAGCTCACACACTGAGGTCCGGGGTTCGAATCTCCTCTGGTACGGCTGGAAAACATTAGGGACGTGTTTCCATAAGACACCTGCTGTCCCTGTCCCTGTTCACCCATCAGTTTAAAATGGGTACCTGGGTGTTAGTCGACTGGTGTGGGTCGCATCCTGGGACAAAACTGACCTAATTTGCCCGAAATTCTCAGCATAACAAGGGGCTTTATATATAGTAGTATGTCATTGATGTCAGCTATGGTCTGTATACCTTGTACATGTACTTGGAGTAAATAAAGATATTATTATTATTATTATTATTATTATTGTATTGATTATCGGTACTGATCAGCTGAATTAGCCACCAGCTCAAGTCCTGACCTGTTCTAGAAGTGACTTCTCATAGTGATTCTAGTAATGATCAGTTTAAGTTGTGCCCAACTCTAGAAGTGATCAGCTCTAGAAATCACCATCTCTAATTGTGGTTAATAGTAACCAGCTCTAGTAAATGCAAGCTATTTTTATGACGAACTGTTGTAGGAACCAGCTCTAATAGTGACTAGCATTGAGCAGCTCTCTTAGTGCTAATCCTTTTTAGTGATGAGCTCTGTTAATGATCACTTGTATTTGGTCAACTTTTGTAGAGACAGTTCTAATTGTTGCCAGCACTTGTTGTGTCCGGCTCAAATACAGACTGGCTCTAGGATTGACCAGAACAAGTAGTGAACAACTATAGATCAAGTAGTGATTAGCTTCTATAGTAGTGATTAGCTGCTATAGTAGTGATTAGCTATAATAGTAAGAAGCTCTACTTATAGCTATCGTTAGATGAGATCACCTCTAGAAGAAATCATCTTCAGCAGTAACCGGATTTAACAATGATTATTGACCACCTCAAGAAAAAAATAGCCCTAGAAGTTGTTAGTTCTAGTACCAAGATCTTGTAGTAAGAGTATATAATAGTGATCAGCTCTAGAAATGAAGTAAAGTAAAAGTTAGCTATTGTCTGTATTGATTAGTTCAAGTATAAACTAGGTGTGCTAGTGACTAGTTCAAAATGTGACCAGCTCTGTTAGTGATGAAATAATAAATTGGCCATCTCAATCATTAATGAGCTCTAGCCGTCATTAGCTCCAGCTGTGACCAACTCTTGATGACCAGATGCAAAAGTGGCCAGGCTCCAATAGTGGCCAGCTTGTCACTAGTAGACGTGCTCTACAAGTGACAAGCTCTAGTACTCATCAACTCAAGTTGTAATACTAGGAAACTATATCAACTTAGGGATTTTTAGATAGGTTCGGTTAGGTAAGATTTGTCAGAAAACAGGACGAGTGTTTCCTGACAAGTTTTTTAGTCATATGATGACCCGCTGCTAGAAATTTTGGTTATGTGACTTAGACCTAGTGTATAAACAGATCATCGGGGCCACCTCTCGCAAGGCTTTTCTGATCAAATTTACGTTTTTTTTCCATGGACCTTTAGTTTCACGACACAGGTGGCATCATTAGCCAACTATTTTCCCAAAATTTCGGTCGAGTAGCTAGCATTATTAGATATCAATGCTCATTAAAATACAAAATGAGCTATAATGTTTACATTACTGATTTCTATTGGCAAGCATTTTGTACATCGATAATATAAGTGACTCGTTCAGTGATATTTACTTGGGATTTCTAATCGGAGCACCTCGTCAACTACACATTTCCTACTCCACTAGAAGGAGTAAAAAATCTTAGCTACGAGATAGACCTTTCCTTCATGGACAACTGTTACCGGCGCAAACCGTAATAGTGTGGGACCAGCTCTTAATCGCCGGTTCCAGTGTGTCTTATCTGGCTACAGATGTTATGCACTGAAGTCGGAACTCTGGATGACTTCCCTAATCACTATACTGTTTTGAGTTGATGATTAAAACACATGTGCAACAAACCATACCACGGGTGGGGTTCGAACCCGCGGTCAGAGAGTCTTAGAACTCCTGACCGCGGGTTCGAACCCCACCCGTGGTATGGTTTGTTTGCAATCGTGTCATTACGATTTCGTGAGACAGTTGAAAAGTATCACTTACACAGTAGGCTTCTTTAGTCAAATACAGTCCATCAGCTTTGGAGAAAAAACATTTGAGGTGGTCAGTCCCTGAGCCTCGAGAAGAGTTCAGCTACATGTAGGGTAATTTTCTTAACCTTGTGCGTACCACAACACAGCCCATCTTGACAGCTGGCTACCCTGGTGTATGTCTTGACACCTGGGTTCCGGGGTGAAGAACAGGAGTTTTGTACGGTTCGTATTTCTAACGGCTGCACCACGGCTGTTCACGTGATTTCCAACCTCTGCCCATGTGATCTGGCATTAGCCAATCATAGGCCTGCCTTTTGAATGCCTCAGCGCCGGGCGGCCTAGTGGACAGTATCATCCGAGTAAGCCTAGCAGGCGGACACAGGCATAGGCTCTCAGCTCCCATATATCCAACGCCTCATTAAACGCTACCAAAACCCAAGCTCATCGTCTGTTAATATTACCAAATCTATGAAAAGAACCCCACAACACAAATGGTGACAGCTTGTGGGCCTAGATTTTGTGTAATCTGAGCAGATTTAACAAGAAGAGGAAGAGCCGGTGTGATTGCCTCCAGCGTCTCCCAGACCAGCGTCAGACCAACCGTTACCTCACTACCCTCAGCCGGTGTCGTCATCCAAGACTCTTCTGAAGCAGTGTCTCCAGTCTTCTGGCTTCTAATTGCAAGTAAACCTCCGAAGAGTTGATCTGGGTTTTGCAATTAAGCCAACAAGTAAGCCAGTTTATGGGAAGAGCCTAAGCCAGCCTACAGTCATCCAGTGTCTCCTGCCATCCACCCAATTCTTCACTGCTGTGTGCAAGTAAGAGCATTCAGGTCATCCAGTCCAGAGAGCTAAGCCAGCCTCTTCCAGAAAGCCAGTTATACAAGTAAGCCAGTCGTTTCTTCAGCAAGCCAGTTCCTTGCAGTATTGTCTCCAATCGCTCTGTGCTACAAGTTGGACGCTTGTCAGAGTGATATTCACCATTCCTGTGGCTTATTGTGCAAAAAGCCACCTGGGTTAGTAGTTCCAAGGCCGTGAGAATAAGTGTACTGGCCGAACGCCGTGACGTCATCGCCCACCGCCAGCGAGTCAGGCAGCAGTGACGTCATCCCCGCGCGCGCCACTCACCACCCACGCTGGTGTAAACAAAATAAACCACCTGCTCACACTACTCTCTACCAGCCAACATTTTGTGGTATTTTCTACCCTATCTGGGGTACCAGCAGCATTGTTTCTGGCTCACATAGCAAGTCGAGAGTGTCTTCCTTCATCCCAGAGCGCCAACGTAAAAGCTTGCTGTGTGAGTTCTTCGGTAAGCGCATTTCTACAAGACTCAGCAGTCAACGACCAGGAATATATTCTCTCCACCTACACTCGTCGTTCATTCATCATTAGACACTAATATTCTATTATAGACATTCGTGTGTGTGAGACATTTAAGCAGTGAATTTTCTTAGTGAAATTTAAAGACTTGTGTTTCAGTTTCGTGTAAATTTATTTCAAATACTTTTCCAGTATTCAATGTGCTTCGTGTCTCATTTTTATCTATGTTCACTGTGTAATTTTCTGATCCTGCAGTAAGTACGTTGTGTGCCAATTTTTATTGTTTTTGTGTGCAGTATAACATTGTTTTCCTTCCAGTTCTCAGTGCAGTATTTGTTTAACTCAATATTATTCCAGTGTTGTGCATTATTAATTCCCTGTCCCTTCATTTTTCTCCCAGTGCATTCCCTTGTGTTTTTATGCAGTGTCTGTGCATAGTTCCCTATTGTTTATGCCCCAGTGTTCCTAGTTGCATATTTCATTTTCCTGTGTTCCATTCAGTGTGTCCCATTAATTTTTTTTTGTGCCAGTATCTCACATGTTTTAGTTCAACAGACAGTTTATATTTTTGTGTCAACCTGTGCCTCATTTTTTTTTAATTTTGCAGAACCTGTTTATTGAACATATTTTGTCTGAAGCAAGAACTATCTCTTTATACATATTTTTACATGCAAGATCTTATTGCATAAACTATCACATTCACTGACTGAATCTTATTGTGTTGTGTATTCTGCAAAACTGTAAGTTTTTATCCTTTATTTCAGTTTGTGTATTATTGTCTTTGTGTTGATCTTATCAATAATTCCTTGAACAAATTCACTCTTAACCCTCATATGTAAAGTAAAGTAATATTCATTATACTCATTTTCATTAGTTTTCTTAATTGAATTAAGAGTTAAAGTGTTCATTCTCCTTGTGCCCAGTGCAACATTGATTTTTAATTGATGCAGTAAATTGTTCAGTAAATGTTGCATTGAGTTACCTTGCTTTGCTTGCAATTAAGAGTAAGAGTGTTCAAACTATTTTATTTCTAATATCTTTGTGTTGTGTGAAAATAATTTACCCCAGTGTGAATTTTTTTTTTCAATCAGTCATTCCTGAAATTGATTTTGTGTAAAGTAAATTCGCCAGTATTCACCTTGTTTTATCAATTTTGTTGTGTTTAATTGCTCTAGTAACTTGTAATTTCCTAAGAGTAATAAGTATTATTCCAGTGAACTTCTAGAGATTCAAGCAGTAAAGTTACTTTAATTTTTGCCAGTGAATATTCTACCGAATTGTTTTATCAGACTTTTGCTAGTGCCATAAGCATTATTGAATTCTTTTAATTAGTTGTGCATTTAGTTCTTTTATTGTGTTGCAATTTTGTTGATATTTAAAGAAAAGAAAACTCATTTTGCTGTTCAAGTTAAAGCTAGATTGTTTTATCTTAGTGTGTTGAATTTTCTTGCCAAGTCAATTTCCAGTGAGTTATCTTTTCTTTAGTGTTATTGTGCTATTATCCGTGTTACTCATGCAGAATAGTTAATAATTACTATCAGTTAAGCTATATTGTGCCATATACTTGTGTAAATTTTGCTTTCAATTCGATTCTCGTTTATTTGCTCAGTCATGTCTCAGGAAAATGTAACTTGTAATGGGGTGAGTGTTGCCAGTCAAGGCAATGACGTGGGACTGCCTAGTCAGAATCAATTGAATAACGAACGACAAAAGACTCCTCGTTCTTCTAACTATTCTAGAGACCCCATTGATTCACTACCCCTTTTTAATGGTGACCCAGACAGTCTTGACGACTGGTTCCTTGCAATTCGTTCAAGGGCAAGTTCCGTAGAAAGTCCTCCATCGGAGGAGCGCCTTATTACTATGGCAAAAGAATCCTTGGCTAGGTCGCCTGCCGCTAATAATGTGTTGACTCTTTTGCGTATGAAAGAATTCAAAGGTCTAACTAAATGGGAAGATTACGAATCAAGATTACGTAAGTTCCTCAATCCTAAAGAGGCCGTAGATCCATTTATTGTACTAAAGGAACTAGTGAACGCGGTCCCTAGGCACGATGAACAGCTGTGTCAATTTGCTTTCAGGTTAGATGCCCTCTTATCATCGTTTGCGACTGGATTCCAAAAATCCTCTTTCTTCCCGCCTGGCCATGTAATGGATGGTTGGTCAATAGGTAAATTCGCAGCTTATGGTGCCATTAAGCAATATAGTGACCACAGCAGACGTATCTGCTACAACTGTGGTTACAGAGGTCATATTGCAATAAACTGTCCTGACAATGCCTCTAAGAAACGTCGCACTGTCGAAGAGCCCTATCCAGACTTACCTTATTGCACTTATCACCGGATAGCTGGCCATGATACTTCCGAGTGTAATGCCTTAAATAACCGCGGGTATTCCAGATCCTTCCGTGGTCGCTCATACAGTAGAAGTAGAAGAGGTAATAGAGGCCGTGGTTCTCAGCCTAATAACCAGAACCAAGCAAAGTTTGTGAACTCGGGGGAATCCGAGCGCCCCAATCAGACCGACCCGTGGTGACAGTAGGAGATACGGAGTACTCCATCCCCACCCAGAATTCCTTCGAGGCTCTGTGTGATCTCGATGGAGAGGATTGCGGTGATGAAACTCCAGTAACTGATGATGACTGTTCTGTAGACGAGATAATTGAGGAAATTATTGATGAAATTCCAGTAGTGGAAGATGATACTTTTGGAGACGAGGTGGAACAAACTTTTACTGGTGATAATCCGCCATCTTGTTTGCATATTAGTTCCAGTGCAAATATGGGTCCCTTAGTAGAAGGATCCGTGTATGGTGCACCCGTCCAGGTGTTTATGGATTCTGGGGCACAAGTCAATATCATCAGGTCTAGTTTGTTTAGAGATAAGCAGCTAAAACATGTCCTTCTCATAGAACCAGCTCGTGTGTCCACCCTTCGTGGTGTTGCGGGTTCTCCATTACGTGTCAGAGGTCGGACTACTCTTACCTTCTTTATCCAAGGTAGAGAATTAACCACTTCTTTCCTTGTCGTTGATAAGATTAGTTTCCCTGGTGACCTTCTAATCGGATTTGCTGCCATGAGAGATTTCCGAATTGTGCTTGATCCTTACCGATGGCAGGCAGAAATCGATGACCTAGTTGTACCATTTTGGGGTTATCAACTGGGATCCGAGGTCTGCCATACAGCTGCAGAGTTTACAGACCGGATTAAGTACTTGCAAGCCGATATGTTACCTAGTAGCGTTGCCAAGCGGCCAGGCACTGGAAATTCTGTCACTCAAGTCTGTGTTCCACCCTCAACAAATTTAGACATGCAAGATAGTGCCCAGCCTACTCAGGTACCGGAGGTATCCCGACCGCCTTGAGTACTGAGTCTATCTCGGCAATGCCGACTAATTCAAGTAGTAGTTTCTCCACAGGGGACGCCTTGTCGGAAAACACCTATTTGAAATTAGTAATGCCATCTCTTGTCGACGTCACGTGCCGTCTGCAGAAAGATACCTCTGTAGCAGCTAGTGCCCTCACTAGAGTGTCTGTTGTTGTCCCCCATGTTCCAGATGGTGACAATGTTCTAGTTGACAGTAATTCCTGCAAAGTGAAGGGTTTATTTGTTGAGCCATCTTTACATACTGTCCAAGACAGTAAGATATTCCTAGTTGTCGCTAATACCTTGGGTCACAGTGTTCGACTCAGAGCCAATACCATCATTGTTGATCTTGTTCACTACCCTTACCCTATTCGGGTTGAGGATGAGTTGCCACCTGACCAGTGGGTCGGTGCTATTTCAACCGGGAGGATCCATCCACTCCACCGGACCAGTCTATTCCACCAGTAGAAGAGAAAGACTTAGCTTCTACTGACTTTCCAGACAAGTCGGACGGTTGTTGAAACTGTTGAATAAACATCGTAGAGCAATTGCCTTACCAGGTGAGAAGATGGGTTTAACGAACCTATTGTCCCATCGTATCCCACTTGAACCTGGTACCAGACCAATTTATGTACCTGCGTACAGGATGCCGCATTCACAAGTCGCTGTCGCAGAGGAATTAATAAATAAGATGCTTGACGATGGTGTGATCGTACCTAGTAACTCACCCTGGAATGCGCCCTTAATCCTAGTACCTAAGAAGGACGGTACTTGGCGCCCAGTGATTGATTTTAGGAAGTTAAATGCGAAAACAATTCCAGACCGTTTCCCACTTCATGTACTTGGTGACCTGTTACGCAATATAGGAGATAATAAGGTTTTCTCAACCCTCGATTTGTTACAAGGGTTTTGGCAAGTTCCTCTTCATGAGGACAGCCAAGAGCTCACCGCATTCTCTACTCCAACAGGTCATTTCGAATTCTGTCGTATGGCTTTCGGATTAAGATCTTCACCTATCACATTCTCGAGGCTCATGACCAATATCTTTAGAGGCCTTATAGGAAAAGATCTAATGGTATATTTAGATGACGTAATTGTTATGTCCGAGGATGTAAATAAGCATTTAGAAAGACTGGAGAAGGTACTGAGTAAGCTTGAAGAAGCCAATCTAAAGATCAAACTGTCTAAATGTCAATTTTTTAGATCAGAAATTAAGTTTCTGGGTCACGTAGTCACTCCTAGAGGGGTTATGACTGACCGAAGTAAAGTAGATGCAGTATTGAATTTTCCAACTCCCAAAACTGCTGATGCCGTAAGATCCTTTGTGGGCTTAGCAGGTTTTTATAGATCATATATTGCCAATTTTTCCTCAATAGCAGCTCCTCTAACTGAGTTGCTAAAGAAAGATACTCCATTTGTTTGGACCTTCAGTCAGGAAAAAGCATTTCAAACCTTGAAAGAAAGATTAACTTCTGCTCCAATCTTAAAATTCCCAGATTTTACAAAGCCTTTCTATTTAACCACTGATGCCAGTTCTATAGGCATTGGTGCAGTTCTTGCACAGAAGATTGATAGTAAATACAACGCAGTTGCATTTGCTAGTCGAGTCCTTACAAAGGCTGAAAGGAATTATACAGTAACTGAGCAAGAAGCCTTAGCAATAGTGTGGTCTTTAAAACACTTCCGAGACATAATTTATCAGTACCCTGTCCATGTCTTGACAGATCATGCACCTCTAATACCATTGTTCCAGAATAAACAACCTACTGGAAGACTAGCTAGATGGTCCTTAACTATCCAAGAGTTCAACCCTACCTTTGAACATTTACCTGGCAAGTCAAATGTAGTTGCAGATGCTTTATCGCGTCATGTTAGCGTAGTAACTGCTGATCCTCCGTTTAGTGCTGAGGATGTAAAGAATGCCCAAAGAACAGATCCCTTGTGGTCTGGTGTGACTCGATTCCTGCTACAGGAAGACCTTATTCTTACTGTGAAGCCACCAGCACCTATCAGTGACTTTGTTATGAACCAAGAATTACTGTATCGCGTAACCGAGCTGGGAACGCCTAGTAGACGGGTATACCAGTTAGTAATTCCTCAGTCACTAGTAAAAGTAGCTTTACAGCTAATTCACGATGCACCAGGTGTTGCACACCCTGGTATGGACCGTTCGATTAAACAAGCAAGATTGAAGTACTTTTGGCCTCGTATGGCAACTGATATTACCGAGTATGTTAAGAAGTGTAGTGTTTGTATGAAACACAAGGGTAATATCAACGGTCCCAATCCTATCCAGATGTATCCCACTACTAGTGAGCCATGGGAAAGAGTTGCAATAGATCTGCTAACTAATTTTCAATGTACAACGCAAGGTAATAAACATCTGTGTGTGATGGTCGATCATTTCACCAGATATTGTGAGTTAGTTCCTATTCCAGACAAGACTGCCGAGACAGTAGCTAAAGCGTTTAAGGAACGTATAATCTGTAGACACACCACTCCTAAATCCTTAGTATCCGATAATGGAGGTGAATTTTGTAATGAGATCCTAGAAAACTTGTGTAAACTTTACAAGATTACAAAATCAACCATTGTTCCGCACCATCCTGCCAGTAATGGGTTAGCAGAAAGAACTAATAAGAAAGTCCTTGACGTTTTGAGAGCTACCATCAATCCCAATAGTGTAACCTGGGATGAAGTTATACCTGATGTTCAATGTGCTATAAATTCTGCTTTCAATGCTTCTATAGGTGATACGCCGCATTACGCCTTGTATGGTGTTGACAAGCGTTTGCCTTATGAGTTGTTATATTCTAATCCAAAACCGTCGTATAACCCTGATGATTTCATAGCAACTCGTACCAGCCAAGCTCAGAGTGTTTTCAGAAGAATACGTGAAACACTTCATAAGTCAACAGCAGAATTTACTAGAGTAACTAATACTAAAGCCAAACTGACTAAAGTTCAAGTAGGGTCCAGAGTAATGTTGTTCAACTTTAACAAAACTTCAGCAATGCCTAAATTAGACCAAAAGTTTGTTGGCCCATATCGAGTAGTTGAACATATCAAGGGCAATAAGTATAAAGTTAGAGAACTTAGTACGGGTAAGTGTAAAGAAGCACATTTAGATCATATGAAGTTAGTATGCGATGATGATGACGAAGTCCCTGTCACCCCTAATAATCAGATAAGTGAGACAGAATCTGATAATTCTCCTGTTGCTGTACCCTCTACCTCTAATGATCAGTCAGATCAACCTGAATGTCGTTATTCCCTACGTACACGCCAAGTGTTGAGAAGTCCTCAAGTATCATTTGTAGATACCAGTGTAGATCCTCCTCAATCAGAAGTTGAGTTACCTATTGTAACAGAGTTTGATCCACCCAGAGATGATAATTATACAGCCTATATCAATCTCACCCTAGCAGAGTTGGGGTTAAATGTAAATAACCTGTATAGATAAATATGTAGTAAGCGTTTAACTGTGTGTTATAATATCTACTTAGTATTATTCAAATTTTTTTTTGTGTTCACGTTCTCTCCGAGTTCTGAGAATTAACAGTATAGATTTGAGTGCACCAGATCTACCTTGTCTGTTAATCACTACCTTCTTGTAAATATATTTCCTCAGAATTTGTAGATCACATGAAGACAGTTCGATCGAACAAATTATTTTTTTTTATCTCTTTTATCATGATTTTTCTAGAATGAGCTCATTTAATTAATTCCTATGTATCATGATGCATCATATAGTAATGTAGATTGTTCCGTCAAGATAACATCCATGTGAAGTATAATGTTAACTGTTGTGTACTTTGACATTGTATAGAATCAGCTGAGAGTTGTTGCCTGTTGTCCTTAGTTTGTATAGTTGTATGTCGAGACGCCATACGTAGCATGCCCGAGCTGTACGGTTCGTATTTCTAACGGCTGTACCACGGCTGTTCACGTGATTTCCAACCTCTGCCCATGTGATCTGGCATTAGCCAATCATAGGCCTGCCTTTTGAATGCCTCAGCGCCGGGCGGCCTAGTGGACAGTATCATCCGAGTAAGCCTAGCAGGCGGACACAGGCATAGGCTCTCAGCTCCCATATATCCAACGCCTCATTAAACGCTACCAAAACCCAAGCTCATCGTCTGTTAATATTACCAAATCTATGAAAAGAACCCCACAACACAGTTTGAGGTAATCAGTCCCTCAGCCTTGAGTCGATGTACTCCTGTTCTTCACCATTTTACTTTGTATGGACTGATGAAGCCACTGTGTGGCGAAACGTTTCCTCAATAAAGATACCCAAGTGTTGCACATGTGTCTAATTTATGGTTCTCTGAACCATTCATCTACACTCTTAGTTTTGATTGGTTGGCAACATTAAAAATTATATTAAATTATTTAGGCTCTGATTATCGTCTATTTACAAAAAAATAGACCCTTATTTTTTTTTTTTTAGTTTTTTTTTTTTACGTATGTATATATAAAGAAAATATTTTCCCAAAT
This sequence comes from Cherax destructor, assembly GCA_009830355.1. Taxonomy (NCBI): domain Eukaryota; kingdom Metazoa; phylum Arthropoda; class Malacostraca; order Decapoda; family Parastacidae; genus Cherax; species Cherax destructor. The sequence continues at coordinate 59,090 of WNWK01006963.1, read as the reverse complement.
GAACTGAGCAGTTCAAGTAGTTTCCAGCTCTGTTAATGACCAGTTCTAGTTGTGACCAGTTCTTGTTGTGTCTAACTTTAGTTGTGTCTTGTTCTAGTTGTGACTGGCTTTAGTTGTGTCCAGGTCTAGTAGCGTCCAGCTCTAGTGTTGTCCAACACTATTGGTGCCCAGCTTTAATGGTGTACAGCTCTAATAGTGTCCAGCAATAATATTGTCCAGCTCTAAAAGTGTCTGGCTCTAATAGTGTCCAGTTCTAACAGTGTCCAGCTGTAGTGGTGTCCACTCTAGTCGTGTTCAGATATAGTAGTACCCTTCTCCAGATGTGACTAACAATTGCAGTGACCAACTCCAGTAGCGACTGGCCGTACCAGACATAAATCAGACTAAAAGATTGTAAAAACAACACGTCATCAACTAACGGAATATGCAGTGTTAAAACGAAAAAGAGAAAGAGAGAGTGGGTGTGTGTGTGTACTCACCTAGTTGTCTCACCTAGTTGTTGTTGCAGGGGTCGAGTCATAGCTCCTGGCCCCGCCTCTTCACTGGCCGCTACTGGGTCACTCTCCCTTCGCAATGAGCTTTATCATACCTCTTCTTGAAGCTATGAATGGAGCCTGCCTCCATTACATCACTTCCCAAGCTATTCCACATCCTGACAACTCTGTGACAGAAGAAATACTTCCTAACATCCCTGGGATTCATCTGAGTCTTCAGCTTCTAACTGTGACCCCTTGTTGCTGTGTCCCATCTCTAGACCATTCTGTTTATGTCCACCTTGTCAATTCCTCTCAGTATTTTATATGTCGTTATCATGTCTCCCTAACTCTCCTGTCCTCCAGTGTCGTCAGGCCGATTTCTCTTAACTTTCTTCGTAGGTCATTTCCCTTAGCTCTGGGACTAGTCTTGTTACACTTTCTCTAATTTCTTTACGTGCTTGACCAGGTGTGGGTTCCAAACTGGTGATGCATACTCCAGTATGGGCCTGACGTACACGGTGTACAGTCTTGAACGATTCCTTACTGAGGAATCGGAACGCTATTCTCAGGTTTGCCAGACGCCTATATGCTGCAGCAGTTATCTGGTTGATGTGCGCCTCAGGAGATATGCTCGGTGTTATACTCACCCCAAGATCCTTTTCCTTGAGTGAAGTTTGCATCTTTTGGCCACCTAGCCTATACTCTGTCTGCGGTCTTCTTTGCCCTTCTCCGATCTTTATGACTTTGCATTTGGCGGAGTTAAATTCGAGGAGCCAGTTGCTGGACAAGGCTTCCAGCCTCTCCAGATCTCTTTGTAGTCCAGCCTGGTCCTCATCTGATTCAATTCTCCTCATCAACTTTGAGGTATCTAGTTTACTTAGCAGTCTCTTCACCTCCTCCTCGGTTGTGTGTAATGTGTCCAGCACTTGTTGGTGTACCCTACCATCTCGGTTTGCTGGAAGCCTTTCTGTCTCCACTGAAAATACCTCCCTAAATCTCATGTTGAGCTATTCACATACCTCTTCATCGTTTCTTGTGAGCTCCCCTCCTTCCTTCCTCAGCCTGATTATCTGGTCTTTGATTGTTCTTTTCCTCCTGATGTGGTTGTACAACAGCCTCAGTAGTTCACCCTCTCCCTCTCTCTCTTTAGTAGTGTCCCTAACATGTTGGTGCATGAGGTTTTACAACACAGCCTCCATCATCTCATCCTTCTAAGTTTATGACCCCCATGTGGCTCCAGGTTTTCCCTGTCAATCTCCTTGTGATTGAAATTACTCACAGCTAGTAATTTTGTTTTACCCGTATGGGCCCTTCAGGCCACATCAGCTATTGTGTCCACCATTGGTCTGTTGCTCTCATAATACTTTTGTCTTGGCTTCTGCTATTCCTTGGCAGAGTATATATCACTGAACTCGTCACCTTGGAACACCCGTCTGAAGTGTTCCTTCGATATAATCCCTTGCTTCCCTTCTGTCCATTCCTTCTATCTCGTTAAAATTACACTGGTTTTGATGAGAAGTGCAACTCCTTCTTTCTTGTTCCCTCCATTTTTCCTCAGGATCTGATATCCAGATGGAAAGATTGCATCTGTTATCATCCCTGACAGTTTTGTTTCCATGAGTGCTATGATGTCTTGGGATGTCTCCATGCCTCTTTTGTGCCACTCCACACATTTCTTTGTTATTCCATCTCTGTTGGTGTACCATACATTCAGCATCTTTTCCAATCCTGTATTTTGGGAGGTTTGTGGGGCTGGAGGAGTGGGAGACATGGCAGGATACTATCTGAGGTTGCTGTGAAGGTGGAGTTTGTGATTGTCAGAGCTAAAGGGAGGTGCAAGCTTTTTTTGAGTGATTAAGAAAGGAAGATTGAAAAATTATGGAAAAAATGTTTTCTTACCAAAAAATAGTGCATCATTTTGGCAACATTTTGGTGTAACCAGCTTGTTTCTATCATATTTCTAAGTATGTTTTTCCTTAAATGTATTTTTTTTTGTTCTTGCTGTCATAAATACTACATGTTGGCAATTAGTGTTTTTTTTTCTCTCCAAAAATTACGATTTTTATGAATGCTTCATTAAAAAAACACTACATAGCAACATCTCTGACGCCTCCATTCAAGTGCAGGGACTCATAAAAGCTCAGTCGCCTCTCGGGTCTCAACAAGTGTTGACTATGCAACGCGCTGAGATTTAGCGCGCCGTATCCGTAGAGATTTACAGAAAAAATATATAAATAACTCAGAAATAAGTTATTGACATTGTAATCCATTTTTTACGAAATGTATTAATGGGAGTGTCATGATTTTTACACACATTATTGAGTAATGATGGCTCTACAAACATCCAGGAAGGAGTTCCGATATCTTTTACAGCTTTGTTTTTATTTATTTTTTCCCATAAAAAAATCACTAGCTTCAACATTTTTTATTATGGAATTTACTGACATTTTAGCTAAAAAAAATGGATTAACAATTATGTTGCCTTTATCTTTCATCTGATGTTAACTAGAGCATTGTACATCTTCCCAATTTTGTAAAAAAAGGAAAGTTTTGAGACCCTTAAAATTTGGCACAATTTATTTTTTTATATCTAACTTAAAAGCAAAAAGTCATAACAAACACAGTGTATAGGTTTTTAAAAGCTGTATAAATAACTGAAAATCTCATTGAAATTAGACTAAAATAAAAAAAAAGTGTGATTTCGTTCGCACCTCCCTAAAGGTGTTCTTTGGGTAGTTCTGAGGGAGGTTGTTTGTTGGTCCTCTGAAGTCTGTGCTCCCCTGCCCTTCTCTATTCTTGTCTCTCTTTCCTGACCCTTGTCTTTTTATCCTCTCAGTTTCAGTTGTTCTTCTCTTTTTCTGTCATGGTCGAGGTACACTCGCTGGTAATTTTATGAACCCTTTACTCGTGGTTTCTGCTGCCGGAACCTGTTTTGCATCTTTTCTGGCTTGAAAACCAGTTTGACTGGACGTGTTTCCCCCCCCCTCCTCCTCGAGTATCACCCTGTTCTCTGAAAATTTGTCAGCTGGGTCATGTCTTCCTCTCCTGTCAGTTTGATGAAATTTTTAAGTGTTTTTTCCCCATCCTGTCGTCTTTGTATGTCATCCCTTCGGCCTCGTGAAGCATGTAAATAAAGATTGACCTCTCCCTTTCATCCTCCCATTGCATTTCCCTCCATATCTCATGAGGTGTGCTCACCTAATTGTGGTTGTAGGGGTCGATTCATAGTTCCTGGCCCCGCCTCTTCACTGGTCGCTACTTGGTCCACTCTCTCCCTGCTCCATGAGCTTTATCATATGTGTGTGGGTGTATGCATATGTCTATATATGGTGGCAGGGCTTGAGTCTCAGCTCCTGGCCTAGCCTCCTCACTGGCTTCTACTAGGTTCACTACTCTTTTCGAGACCCCTTATCATACCTCTTCTTAAAGCTACATATGGATCCTGCCTCTTCCACTCAATTGTCTAAATTGTTCGACTTCCTGACTAAGTTTGAAGCCATACTTCCTAACATCCCTATGACGCATCTGTATTTTCAACTTCTAGCTGTACCCTCTTGTTTCTGATTCACATCTCTCGAACACTCTGTCCCTGACAACCCACCAATTCCTCTCAGTGCTTGATGAGTTATCATATCACTCCTAGTCCTACTTTCACTTATATGTGGTTGCAGGAGTCGAATTTCAGCTGCTGGCCTTGCCTCTTCGGTGGTCGCTACTTAGCTCACTCTCTCCTGACCTCCAGAGCCTCATTGTATATCTTCTTAAAGCAATGTATGAACCCCGCCTTTAAAATTGCACTTTCCTGACTAATCTACGGTGAAGAAATGCTTCGTAGCGTCCCTTTAACTCGTCTGAGTTTTAAATTTTTAGCTATGCCCTCGTGTTTTCCTTGGTTGAATGCCTCCCTTTCCACAGGTGCTATGATCCCTTCGGGTTTAGCGTTTTTCGATTATTAAAATGTAACCATTGTGAAGGGCACCAGTCTTCCGTAGGTGATACACCGTGTGAATGGATGGAGTGTTTCATAGAGTTGAGCTGTGGTTTATGTGAAACAACTGGAGAATGTCTCTTCTGATCAGAAATAAGTCAATTTCACTTCATTTGGTTTTCCTAGATTAAATTGACTTAGTCATTACAATCAAACTGTGTGTTTTTATGTACTCTGAATGTCTTCAGTATTTAATGGCTGTTGGATCTTACGGTCAGGATATTTCGCAATCAGTTTTGTTCGTGTGCGAGAAAATTTGTTATTGCGATAAATACTTTTTTTGAAAACGTTGAATCCTTGGATTTTTTTTTGTTTTCAATGATGACTATCTTAAAATATGCAATATATTTTTTTTTTCAGGATTGTAGAGAATTTTAAAACTAATACAACCGCATGATGAACTTTAGGTCCGACTTGGACCATTAATTAACCGATCACAGTATTTAAGGGTTCACTCTTCTCGGAGTGAACCTTTAAATACTGCACGGCTTGATGCAAGAGCCGTCCGTCTGTCAGCTATAGTTTCCTCACACCATCTAAGGTTTTCGTTTATAATCTCACAACGCCTTATAAGAAAAGATAAGATTTGCTCTTGTTTTTATAATATATATCCCGGAGGGTAAGCAATATAGCATAAACAAAGAAAGTGAGTGCGTCATCGAGGACTGTCTTATTTCCATTGTAGTCCTTCAATCTTATGCCCCCCAGGATGCAACCCCCATCAGCCGACTAACACCCATGTACCTGCTTACTGTTAGGTGATCAGGGACAGCAGGTGAAAGGAATCTTGCCCAACATTTCCATCCATGCCAGGGACTGAGCCACGGTATTATAAACACAGGTGTAGAACGGCCTGCACACCTTGCCGTAACTGAACAAATAATGGAGCAAGTAAATCTCAACAGCAGTATACGACTTGTATTTCCTTCACCAAATAAACAAGCTGGTATTTACAATACGTACGGTAATACAAGAGTAAGTATACAACATGGTGAACAAAGGAGGTAAAATGCAAGAGCCAGAGAATGCACCGTGAAAGACCAGCAGCCCAGACAAGTCTGCCAATGCTCGCGTCACAAGTGAACCACATTGCTTCACAGCTTTGTCAGACTTGTCTGTGATTGGCCGATGAACCAAGTCACTGATATAATGACGGGGCCCCTATTAATCATTAAATCCTTATCAGCTGGTTCTCTGGTCTGGAGGCAGCCTATATGGGAGTGTGTTATATGCCGAATAAAATGTAACACTCGTAGCTTGCCACACACGGACACTCAGTGTGCGAGGTGAAAGCATTGCTAGCAAAGCCACAGGACACCTTATTCAACTATTACTAGATGAAGGTTTGTAGAGCAATAGACTCGTACAGGTGTTCTCTGTTCAATTTTATACATGCCATTCTCTGAATTGATTTTTACTAGATTCCTGTACAAAGCTTCGACTTGACAATTTCAAAATATGGCCGACACAGTATCGAATGTTGATGATGGTTAAATATTTACGTAAATACATAGACACAGGATGGTGGTAATGGTGTTGATGGTTTTGAGGATGGTGGTAATAGTTGTGGTAGTGTAGTGGTGAGGGAGGTAGTGTTGGTGCTGGTGATAATGGAAATAGTGGAGGTGGTGGTGGTAATGGAGGTGGTGGCAGTGGTGGTAATGGAGGTGGTGGCAGTGGTGGTGACAATGGAGGTGGTGGCGGTGGTAATGGAGGTAGTGTTGGTAATAGTAACAAAAGTGGTGGGAGTGGGGGTAATAGAGTTGAATGTGGTGATGATGGTAGTGGTGGTAATAGAGCTTGTGATGGTTATAAACATGGTGGTGGAGGTGGTGGCAGTGGCGGCAGCTGTAGTGGTGGTGATAGTGGTGGGGATGGTTGTGATGGTAGTGGTGGTGGTGGGGTGGTTTTGGTGGTGGTGGTAGTGGTGATGATAGTGGTGGTGGTGGTGGTGGTGGTTACATGGAGGCAGTTGTGGTGGCGGTGATGGACACGAACAGTATATGCAAATGAATGCATAAATATGAATGTGCAAAAAGATCACATTAAACAGGTGATATCACTATATACAAAACAACCACTGTAAACAATAGTGAAATTCCAAGCGCTTTTGTGGTTTCTCACATTATCAAGAACCTGTAATACAACACCAGAAGACTTATTAGGCTGAGATATTAGCTGACGTACGACATTACACCCGTCCCATTATGAGGGCGGGATGGTCGAGGACATTACACCCGTCCCATTATGAGGGCGGGATGGTCGAGGACATTACACCCGTCCCATTATGAGGTCGGGATGGTCGAGGACATTACACCCGTCCCATTATGAGGGCGGGATGGTCGAGGACATTACACCCGTCCCATTATGAGGGCGGGATGGTCGAGGACATTACACCCGTCCCATTATGAGGGCGGGATGGTCGAGGACATTACACCCGTCCCATTATGAGGGCGGGATGGTCGAGGACATTACACCCGTCCCATTATGAGGGCGGGATGGTCGAGGACATTACACCCGTCCCATTATGAGGGCGGGATGGTCGAGGACATTACACCCGTCCTATTATGAGGGCGGGATGGTCCAGGACATTACACCCGTCCCATTATGAGGTCGGGATGGTCGAGGACATTACACCCGTCCCATTATGAGGGCGGGATGGTCGAGGACATTACACCCGTCCTATTATGAGGGCGGGATGGTCGAGGACATTACACCCGTCCCATTATGAGGGCGGGATGGTCGAGGACATTACACCCGTCCTATTATGAGGGCGGGATGGTCGAGGACATTACACCCGTCCCATTATGAGGGCGGGATGGTCCAGGACATTACACCCGTCCCATTATGAGGTCGGGATGGTCGAGGACATTACACCCGTCCCATTATGAGGGCGGGATGGTCCAGGACATTACACCCGTCCCATTATGAGGTCGGGATGGTCGAGGACATTACACCCGTCCCATTATGAGGTCGGGATGGTCGAGGACATTACACCCGTCCCATTATGAGGTCGGGATGGTCGAGGACATTACACCCGTCCCATTATGAGGGCGGGATGGTCCAGGACATTACACCCGTCCCATTATGAGGTCGGGATGGTCGAGGACATTACACCCGTCCCATTATGAGGTCGGGATGGTCCAGAACTTGTCAAACATTGCGTAAATTCTTCGCAAATTTTATTAATAATAAATCAATCTAATCTGTGTAACCATAAACACTATTCATATCAAAATCAACGCAATGTTTTATGAAACTTGATTTAATTATATTTCTCTCAACAATAGAACTGTTTGATTCAACTTTCTCGGCTTTTTGAAAATTAATTGGATGGTTAAAATCTCTCACATGAATAAGAAGAACATTAGACTCTTGTCCAACTCTAATGCTATATTTATGTTTTTGTAATCTTAGTTAATCGCTTTTCCCAATTTCATCGTAATTGACTTGATTTCATTTTTTTTTACAGGGAATCTTGTAGACACAGCCATCGGCATTTTGGGGGAATTTTTAATCTGAAGATTTTTTACTGTATCAAGATTTTTAAATACAACTTTGATTTTAAAATTCCTAAGTAGAGAAAGTATATCCAGAAGGTTTTCATGGTAAGGGTAAGCTAAATGGGACGGGTGTAATGTCCTGGACCATCCCGCTCTCATAATGGGACGGGTGTAATGTCCTCGACCATCCCGCCCTCATAATGGGACGGGTGTAATGTCCTCGACCATCCCGCCCTCATAATGGGACGGGTGTAATGTCCTCGACCATCCCGCCCTCATAATGGGACGGGTGTAATGTCCTCCACCATCCCGCTCTCATAATGGGACGGGTGTAATGTCCTCGACCATCCCGCCCTCATAATGGGACGGGTGTAATGTCCTCGACCATCCCGCCCTCATAATGGGACGGGTGTAATGTCCTCCACCATCCCGCCCTCATAATGGTACGGGTGTAATGTCCTCCACCATCCCGCTCTCATAATGGGACGGGTGTAATGTCCTCGACCATCCCGCCCTCATAATGGGACGGGTGTAATGTCTCGACCATCCGCCCTCATAATGGGACGGGTGTAATGTCCTCCACCATCCCGCTCTCATAATGGGACGGGTGTAATGTCCTCGACCATCCCGCCCTCATAATGGGACGGGTGTAATGTCCTCGACCATCCCGCCCTCATAATGGGACGGGTGTAATGTCCTCCACCATCCCGCTCTCATAATGGGACGGGTGTAATGTCCTCGACCATCCCGCCCTCATAATGGGACGGGTGTAATGTCCTCGACCATCCCGCCCTCATAATGGGACGGGTGTAATGTCCTCCACCATCCCGCCCTCATAATGGGACGGGTGTAATGTCCTCGACCATCCCGCCCTCATAATGGGACGGGTGTAATGTCCTCCACCATCCCGCCCTCATGCAGTAATTTCGCAAAAATAATTCTGAATCTAACGAAAAAAAATATATTTCATTGTGTTTGTTTATTATTGAATTCTAAACTTATATAAAGTATATTTATTCGGATTAGACTAAATTAAATTGAGGTCGTTATAATAAGGTCAGGTCCGCTTCCTAAGGTTCTTTTGGTACAAAAACATTAATGTTTATATTAACATCAATGAAAAAATGTCTTTATATGTAAAAGAGAAAATTTAAGAAAGGACTTAATTTTAAATGAGTTCTTGCTAATTGACCAGTTTTACATATTTGACACGACATATACACGAGTTTTAAACACATATATACATACATGAATTCAAACACCAACACGCAGATATATATTCATTCATACACCTAAATATGCAAAAGTGTACATACGTGTAAAATATGTATGTATGCATACTTACATTCTCACATAAACATATAAATACATGCATACGCAAGTGTAGAAAAATATATGCATGCATAAATATGTACATTCATAATAATAATAATAATAATAATAATAATAATAATAATAATAATAATAATAATAATAAGTTTATTTGGACATGATACAAAGAATTACATTTGGTTATTGAGATTACATGAGGTGTACATGCCAATAGCCCCTAGTATGCAGGGCATTTTGGGCAGACTTAAAATTAACTTAAAACTAAATTGTAAGAATTTTTGTAGATAGAATACAATGAGTAAAGGTGAGTATTTAAGCTATGAAATTTGAACATAGTTTAGACATGACATTTTTTAATCATAGTTTTGTACTTTTGTCTTCATTATAAAATTAATTAAATCAGATTAAACAAATTAAAGCAATAATAATAATAAAATAATAAAAAGTTATGGTTGATAATTTATAAAATAAGTAAAGTTGCATATCTAAGTTATAAAGTTTGAATATAAGTTGAACATATCAATTAATTGTAGCAATTTATTGTAGCAATGCAACTAATTGAGTGAGATAACAATTTAAAACAATTAATTGCATTGCAGTTAGTTTACGTGGTCATTATAATGTAAGTGTTGTGGAAATAATTAGCTAAGTATGTAATATTCATAACAGGTTTTACATTCAATTGATTAGTCAGGTTTTTAGGTTAAGAGATTATTCTACTTTGCTGGGAATGTTTGATATGGAGCAATTAGGTTTGGGTGAGAAGGTGGTTTTTTAGCATCGTTTTGAATTGGGGTACAGGCAGGGTTTCTTTGGCAATGACAGGTAATGAATTCCAAATTTTCGTGGCTTTTATATGCATTGAGTTTTTACATAGTGTTAGATGGACACGGGGAACATCGAGGAGTGATCTGTGTCTAGTGTTATGGTCATGTGTCCTGTTAAAATTGGTAAGGAGAAGTTTGAGTGGTGGGTTAATATTTGCATAGAGTGTTCTATGTATGTAATAGGCACAGTAGAAAGTATGGATGTCTTGTATGGTGAGTATGTTTAGGTTTTTGAATATTGGTGGAGTATGTTGTCTGGAGTGAGAATTTGTTATCATTCTAACTGCTGCACATGCATACATATGCACAGGTATATACATGCACATAAAAATATATACATATGCAGATAACTCTACATTATGTAAGGTGATGTGAGTTAGCAGCACAGATAATATCAGGAAACCTGATGTTTGTCCAGAGCAAAGACAGCGAGTAGTGACTCAGTGCTTGTCTTGCTTGCCAGTCCCGTGATTGTTGTTCTCTGTCTTACGCAGTAGTTAAATATATTTCAATTTTATATTAAAAGAGATGTTAAGTAAAAGGACACAAATGCAACTAATGTGACATTTTATTGAGGCAACGTTTCGCTCTTCAGGAGCTTTGTCAAGAGATGCTTAACTGGCCTTCTGAATATCATAAATATTGATATGTAATTTAATATATATCTATATCCTTAGTGAATTATTTAAATGTCCTTTATATTAAGGTCAGTGATACGGAGCCCTCTGAGAGAAACCTTTGATGTACCCGGCTGTTAGTGCTAGCGCGTAATACACGTAATACCTTGCATAAGTGTGTGTTAGGAAGTCTCACTGGTATGGTAATATCTAGAATGTTTCTTAAAATTAAAGTTTTTTTTTTTTTAAATTGTTATTGTTAAACAAATATACAGTTGAAGGCCACCTAAATGTTTGATGACATAAATATTATTTTGATGTTTTTGTAAGTACAGTTAAGGAATCATAAAATTTGGCAATTTGTTAATAGGGATATTTACATAATATGACATGAAAGGAACTTAGTCGTGGCATTAATAGATGACCAAGATTGACTCGTGTCAGGAAACACGTATCCTGTTTCCTGACTAATAAGAAGAACATTAGAAAGAAAGAACACTGCAGCAGGCCTACTAGCCCATGCGAGGCAGGTCTAAGTCTCCCACCGGCTTAAGCCAATGCCCCAACCTAGTCAAGTCAGGTCACATTCACTTAAGGAACACGGCATCTGACCTAGTAGCACAAGCTAGTCAGGTCCAACTCACACCCACCAACACCCACTCATGTATTTATCTAACCTATTTTTAAAACTACACAACGTCTGAGCTTCTATAACGGTACTCGGGAGTTTGTTCCACTCATCCACAACTCTATTACCAAACCAGTGCTTTCCTATATCCTTCCTGAATCTGAATTTTTCGAACTTAAAATCATTGCTGCGAGTCCTGTATTGGCTAGATAAAACACTACCACCATCTAATAGGCAGACGTTGATAGATCATGGCCAAAGGATGTAAGTAAATGTTTGGCTGACAGTAACCCACCAGCTTTATGTGGACAAGCTATCATATTCTAGAGAAGGCTTTTAGTGTCTTTTTCTCCTCTCGTAGTTGGAACTTACATTATAGGTGAGAAAAGGCTAGGCGGTCACTATATCTGTCTCTAAATAACATTTAAGAGCAAATTTACCAATTAGTATGTTTAGCAAGAATATTACTATATTATGGATTTTATATAAGTTGAGGAAGTCTAACATCTCTAAGATTGAAAAAAAATAGAACTATCAACAAAATTCCAGTTCAAACTACGAGATGAGATATATATATATATATATATATATATATATATATATATATATATATATATATATATATATATATATAAGAGAGAGAGAGAGAGAGAGAGAGAGAGAGAAAGAGACAGAGACAGACAGACAGAAGCAGAGACAGAAAGAAACAGACAGGCAGAGAGCATTAGACTGTAAAATATGTAATTAAACCTGCCTCTTAATTTTATGGACTTTCAATGTTAACAGGTGCATATTCATTACTGAAAAAAGTGATAGTATAATGTAATTTACTATGCCATATGAAAATGTTTCAGGTCTACATATAATTAAAGCCACTTGATAGATTATGTTAGGGAAATCATATAAATGAATTGAGGTGGTAGGCAGCACCTCTTAACTAGTAAATATAGTAAATTTTAGTCCACCACTGAAACACTACTGTATAAATAAAAGAAAGGTACAGAGTAAAATATGAAAGGTGTGGCTGCCTTACCATAGGTCCGACAGGAGTGACCCTCCCAACACGGGTCACAGTCGCATGTCCAGTCAGCTCGCAGCTCGCCGTTCTCACAACTAAAAAGAAAATACAAACATTACTCATTTTTAAACATTTTTCCAGTCTTTTTTTTTTTTTTGGCCTGAATGTTTTCACCGGTTTCTAAAAGTATTGTATATTTTAATATATCATATATGCATTATAGCTGAAAAAAGACTGTCAGCAGAAACAAAATAATGTTAATGTCTCTATCTATACAACTACCCAAAAGTCAAGAGAAAGCCTATACTCATAAAACTTTCTAAAATCAGATGACAGTTTTTCCCATACAATTTCCCTGAGTTTTGATGATGGTCTGCCCATCCAACTACCTGGTGTTAAGTGAGGATCTTCCTATACATGTTACCAGAGTCAAGTGAAGATCACAGTAAGACGAGGGTCTGCCTCATACATTTGCGGACATTCAGGTTTTTCCCGATATTTCAATCCAGAGTATGGTAAAGGTCTGCGCTATTCAGTTCCCTTTAGTCAGGCGAGGATCTCATCTGTTTAGGTGCTCGGAATCACGTGGAGATCTGCTCCCTACAACTGATCTTCCATGTAAGAGACAAATAGCCACTTCGCAAGATGACTTAGATCTTCCTCCAATTTTTTTTTTAGTTTTCGGAAGAAACCCAACTCTCAAAGATGGAACCACCTTGAATGTATGTTCATCTGTACTGTACATTATCTCACAGGCTGTGAGAAGAGGGTTAAGAGGTTTCAAACAATGAACATTAAGGCATCGAAGATATTATCCGAAGATTCTTGATCACCGTAACGAGATCGATGAGAAAGATCTGACCTCAAAAACACGTTTCTTTTCCTCGACAGAACCGAGGCTATCATAATTCCTGTAAAATACCTTGATACTCCCTATCGATGAAAACCTCAGTGTATTACCCAAAGCACTTTAATGAGAGAGTTGAGTTTAAAAACAATTCTACAGTGAAACCCAAAATTATTAATCATTGCTCTTCACTGCGTCATGAATGCGACAGGTTTCTTCATGGTCAGACTGGTAATTCTTTGGCAGTTCGATAAGTTAAATATCCCTATTTAATACAAGTTGAACATCAGTCTAACACAAATGTCGCACATTTATGCAAGTTTAGTTATCCCATCAACTTGACTTAAGTGAAAAATCATCATTAAATACTTACGAACTCACCATAAAATAAGACATTTAATGAACCAAAACTGCGGCTCGTAATCAATGCCTGAAAGAGAAAATCCAGTCATCCATATGGTTACCTGCTGTGTTGTCTGCGTTAATGTTGCAGTTTTTACGTGTAAACAAAGCCGTTCAAATCAGTAACAACATCACAGCTAATACCTTTTATCTATTCTTTTTTTATGAAGAATTGCTCAATGTGGTACTGAGGTTTCTGCAACCAAGAAGAGCTGTTGTTGATATCCTGGATGATAAACATGACAATTCGTTCCAGACACTAAATACATAACGTTAACAAACCATACCATAACGTTAAGTATTTTATTATAAATTGTATACACAACTAAATCTCAACTCAATATTAATATTATCATGTAAACCGATGCTAATATCAGTAACAAGGAACACCTGTGTACATTATATTTATTTACAAGAATTTATTAAGAGATTATATGCGTGGATATAAAGAAAAAAAAATATACATGTGATTTATACGCATATAAATAGCATACATAAATCACAAGCTCGTGATTTTTATTAATAATTTTATAATAATCGAAAGGACCTTGCTTCGAATCATTGTCCATTTTTGTAATTATTCATTGACAATCATTCATTACTACCTATCTTGGGTTAGTAGACTATTTTGCTTTGAAGAGTATGGAAATATATGTGCCATAAAAACGTTGGATAAGGCACTTGGTGGCCGCTGATACAACCTTGTCACCACTGAACTCTCCCTCGCTGTAGGTTACACCACTGAACTCTCCCTCGCTGTAGGTTACACCACTGAACTCTCCCTCGCTGTAGGTTACACCACTGAACTCTCCCTCGCTGTAGGTTACACCACTGAACTCTCCCTCGCTGTAGGTTACACCACTGAACTCTCCCTCGCTGTAGGTTACACCACTGAACTCTCCCTCGCTGTAGGTTACACCACTGAACTCTCCCTCGCTGAAGGTTACACCACTGAACTCTCCCTCGCTGAAGGTTACACCACTGAACTCTCCCTCGCTGTAGGTTACACCACTGAACTCTCCCTCGCTGAAGGTTACACCACTGAACTCTCCCCCGCTGTAGGTTACACCACTGAACTCTCCCTCGCTGTAGGTTACACCACTGAACTCTCCCTCGCTGTAGGTTACACCACTGAACTCTCCCTCGCTGTAGGTTACACCACTGAACTCTCCCTCGCTGTAGGTTACACCACTGAACTCTCCCTCGCTGTAGGTTACACCACTGAACTCTCCCTCTCTGTAGGTTACACCACTGAACTCTCCCTCGCTGTAGGTTGCACCACTGAACTCTCCCTCGCTGTAGGTTGCACCACTGAACTCTCCCTCGCTGTAGGTTACACCACTGAACTCTCCCTCGCTGTAGGTTACACCACTGAACTCTCCCTCGCTGTAGGTTACACCACTGAACTCTCCCTCGCTGTAGGTTGCACCACTGAACTCTCCCTCGCTGTAGGTTACACCACTGAACTCTCCCTCGCTGTAGGTTACACCACTGAACTCTCCCTCGCTGTAGGTTACACCACTGAACTCTCCCTCGCTGTAGGTTACACCACTGAACTCTCCCTCGCTGTAGGTTACACCACTGAACTCTCCCTCGCTGTAGGTTACACCACTGAACTCTCCCTCGCTGTAGGTTACACCACTGAACTCTCCCTCGCTGTAGGTTACACCACTGAACAAGTACTCGTATGGAACACAGTATAACTTCCTTCCCTTCTATTTGTTTATTGACAGTCGTTTATTTTCACTTATTAGGGATTTTTAGTCCATGTGGTATCGAGAGATATGAGACCAGATGTGCTATGAAAATGCCCTGAATTATATTTTTTTCATACAATATTAAACAGAACAAAAGGCAGCTTCGTTATCTCTGAAGTATTAGAATAAGTCCTTCTAACAATAAACCTGCTATTAAGTGAGTTATGTGTTGCTCAAACTACTACTAACACTAGCATGGACCACTTAGCCAACTGCAGTTCTTATTCTTTTTTACATATATATATAAACACTCTCTCTGTGTCCTTGTATTGTTTGTATTGGCTTGACAAAACTCCTGGAGAGCAAAACATTGCCGCAATAAAATATCTCATTAGTTGCACATGTGTCCAACTAATAAATTTTCTAATTCTGTAAATTTTAAACACATTAGGACAAAAGCTAAAATATTTTAAGATCATGCCACTAAGAGCAGTATGATTTTAAATATACCAGTATTATTATTATTTGTAAGCAAAGGATCTGTTAGGACCACGAAATTTGTCATTAAAATCTCAAGTGTAAATCACAAAACTGGTAAGGATTGAACTCGCGGCTAGTGAGTAGTAAAATTCCAGATCGACGCATTAGCCACTGGGCCAGCTGGCTACAATAAGATACATCCAACTAAGTATATTTATATACTATAGGAAGGTTACCATAGGCACCATTGTGACCACCAATGCAAAATTTTACAGACGAATCTCCCGCCAGCGTGGTCGTGCTCAAGTCCCCTCAAAGCCGTCATTATCACTCACGAAATAATAATCACTAGCCGCGAGTTCAATCCCCACCCGTGAGTCTCAAGTATATTGAAGTTAGCATAATTACGTGAGTCTCAAGTATATTGAAGCTGCTAGCATGATTAGAGTTAAGGAATGTATTAAATTTATTTACATACGATCTATCCTTAAAAAATAAAGGACCGAAATAAAGCTCAAATCCTTTGAGGGGGATCTAGGAAATTCGTACAAGCCACGGTATTGGATTTTTTTTATTGTTTATTTAAACCTGCGTTACTTTCACTATCCAGTGTTAATTTATTAAACATCATATTTATAGTCTTTCAATGAAACGTTTGTAAATAATGATTCTACAAAGTCCTTAAGGACATAATACATTAACCTACTTTAACTGGGAAACACGAATTTTCATATTTGTAAAGAGCTGCATAATTCATTTAGGAACTCCTTTCCACGCATTAATTCTTAATTGCATTTACTAATCGACATAATTTTGGTGCAGTTTTTAAAAGTTTTGATATTCTGCCCTGTGACCTGAGGTCTGGTGTTGCTCTATAATACAAGCGTTTGAGTCGTAGTGTTCGATACTTGAGTAATACCTCACACAACTTTAAACATCACATCTCAGAACATGTGGGTAAATCATTCCGCAATGGCCTATCCCTCCTCTGCAATCAGCCAGCACTGTGACTTAATTAACCACCGTCTAGCCTCAAGGGACTTCACAGTTCTGAGCTCAACATCAGAGAGACTCGACCTCATCAACTCTGAGTCCTGGCATATAGTGAGAATGAGGACTCAAATGAACAACACCACACCTATACAGTTGATTATACTCTAATTTATTATTTGAGGGTCTGAGTTTTAATTTAGTATTTTTAGTTAAGTTAGCTAGCAATTTTGTCAGTGTTAAGTTAATTTATCTACATTAGTTTGATCTGATGTAAGACTCAATTTTAAACAGAACAATTTGTGGTTGTTCTTAACTAGCAATTCTGCTTGGTAAACTGTCTTGGGACTGGAGACCTCGGGATCATGGGGAACGAATACCACAAGTTTTCTAGGTTCCAAATTCCAGAACTAGGTTCCAGATTCCAGAACTAGGTTCCAGATTCACTGACACAACTAGGGACCCAAGGGCGGCTTCTTTCAAGTTTCAGCGTGTGTATATATATATATATGTCGTGCCGATTAGGTAAAACTGGTCAATTAGCAAGAACTCATCTAAAATTAAGTCCTTTCAAAAATTTTCTCTTATACGTTTAAAGATATATTTTTTTCATTTATGTTAATGTAAGAATTTATAATTTTGTACAAAGAGAAACTTTGAAAACCTACCTAACCTTATTACAACAAGCGCAATTTAATTTAGCCTAACTCAACTAAATATATTTTAGATACGTTAACAATAATTTAATAATAAACAAACACAATGAAATATATTTTTTTCGTTATGTTCAGAACGATTTTGGCGAAATTATTGCATACACAAATTTTCACTTGTCTTATATGGCAAGGTGAGCGTTGCTATTTAAGCCAAAATCGCAAGTTTTACCTAATCGGCACGACATATATATATATATATATATATATATATATATATATATATATATATATATATATATATATATATCCTCACAAGGTGTCTTACTATGCCAAGACTCACTTACTTCTTGAGGTACGCACCCTCGTTTGACAACCCAACACTTGACGAATATGACGCACACCTGAGATCAACCTTTAAGAAGGCACTGAATCTGTCACTAGAGGATCGGCAATGGGGTCAGGCAACCCTCCCAGTGCGACTGGGAGGTATAGAGGTGCGCAAAGCAACGCAGGTAGCTTTACCTGCTTTTCTGTCTTCGTGTTTGGCTTCCAGTGGATTAGTCAAGAAGATTTTCCCCGAACGCTTGAGAGACGCGGTAGGAGCTCAAGACCCCAGGTTCACTGAAGCAGCAATGCGGTGGGACACCCTTGCAGTCTCCTCCAGTAGACCAGCTCGTCCAAAAGAGCACAAACAGTCCCACTGGGACAAATAAATCATGGAAAAAAAATCGCCAACACAATGCTCACCAACGCATCAGGAAAGGACAAAGCTCGTCTCCCAGCGGTGAAGGCACCACACTCAGGAGATTTCCTTCTAGCTGTTCCCAATTCCTCCCTGGGCACTCGACTCGACCCACAGGACATTTGGATTGGTGTTGCTCTTCGCCTAGCCTCCCCCATCCTCACCTATGTGTATTTGCGGCAGGGCGACGGCTGATCAATTCGGACTTCATTGTCTCGTGTGTCACATATCAGAAGGGAAGTATGCCAGACATGAGGAGGTCAGCGACATCATAAAGAGAAGCCTCGCCACAGTCCGTTGCCCAGCCCAACGGGAACCCCAAGTGCAGAGGTCTGATGGAAGTCAAAAGCGTCCTGATGGAGCCACTATGCTACTCTGGAAGGATGAAAAGCAGATTGCCTGGGACTTCACCTGTGCTGCCACATTGGCATACACCTACTTGCCATACTCCGTAGCTGAAAGGGGGTGGAGCTGCCAGCCACAGGGAGACCCAGAAGACCCCAATAGGGTCGGAGACCCTTGGAGCATGGGGCAAGTGTGCTCTAAAGTTTCTCAAAGAGCTGGGTGAAAAACTCATCATAGAAACCAAGGACGACAGGGCGGCCAGCTTCCTGTTTCAGAGACTCAGTGTTGTGATCCAGAGGGAAAATGCCTGCAGCATTCTGGGCACGCGGCCCACTGCCGGGGAGCTGGACGAAGTATTCGAGATGTAGCTCTTGAGTTGTTAGCTATGTTGTTTTACTCCCTATTGTATTTTTGTCAATGTATTTTCTCTTTAAATAAAGTATATATATATATATATATATATATATGTATATATATATATATAATTTAACTTGTAAGAAACATATATACACCGAGTGGTGTGCATCTCTCGCTGTATATACGCTGACACTTTACCCCTAGTCAGGCACAGGGTATGTATTCTGAGAGGTGTATATCTCTCTCGACGTATATATGCTGAAAGTTTTCTTTTTTCATTACTTAATGCATTTTTAGGAATTCTTGTTTGGCGGTGGAAAAGCCACCGTGCAGCCTGAATTAACTTCGTGTAGTCGATAGGCTTGAAGCCCTATTAGTAAAGCAACCAATCAGGTATTATTGACTGCTGGTGAGTTGGTCAAAGCAGTTATAATGACTCTATAAATAGTCACCAAACTTTAAACCCAATTAACAAACTTGTTAATAACATTTTCATTGATATATTGTATATCAATGCAATACTTTAAAGATCCTGCTGACGGTGACTGAGACAACATGATTATTATCTTTCTTGGAGAACACTAAAGCTTTATTGATCACACGTGAGATTTAATCAGATTGAATTCCATACAGGTTTATTTTCTCCAGATACGGTACATATACTTTGAGCAGCACTCGGCTATTTTGCACCACTGTTTAACTAGAGTCATCCAAAGTACCCAGAACTTACTACCTGGACGTGAGTGCGAAATTTCCTGCTAAGAAATCAAAGAGCGGATTGGGATTCAACCCAAACTGGTATATTACAAACCATTCATTGCTCACTGTAAATAAAGCATTAAACTTGCTCTTGCATGTATGACTTAATTCATGTCTGCATTAATAACTTATTACGATTGTTACCAGATATAAACATGTAAATATTTTATTACCACTGTAACTTTATTCAGCTATCAAAACTTTGTGGCCAGTCCAGTGACCCATTATGTGCCTCTGTAATCTTTTGACTTCCGCCCACAGGATGGGTATGGGATGCATAATAAAGATATTAAACTAAACTTGAACCCATGACAGGCGAGTTCATTAAGCTAAACTTGAACCCATGACAGGCGAGTTCATTAAGCTAAACTTGAACCCATGACAGGCGAGTTCATTAAGCTAAACTTGAACCCATGACAGGCCAGTCAATGTTATTAAGATTTCGTGAGCCATGATGAGCATAGAAAAACCTTCCGCAAAATTGATGAGTATCTTTCATCACAGGAATATTGTCCCCTGTAATGGAAGATGTCTAGTTAGATGTCTAGAGATATTTTCAGTTATATGATATTTTTACGTTCTTTCTAATCCCTCACTTGATAACCTTAACGCTGCACCCACGTCTTTCGCTCTGTATTTTTCACTCCTGTTCTCTTATTTTGGAAACTTGCTCGTGTTATCGTGTTATAAAATAGAATAAACCCTCCACTTTTGGTAACACTTTCACGCTGGCAATCCAGCTCAAAATCCTTCTCAACCATCCAACACTTTCAAATAAGCACACTCAACTTTTATCTTCACAGTGCTATTCTCTCTGTGGTAATCTTTTTCTTTCATTTGCGTGACTATTCGTAGTCACTGCTGTATAGTGACGTTGTGTTGTGAGCTGGTGTATTGTGGTTGTGTTGGAGTGTGGTGGTGATGGTGTGTGATAATGTTGATGTACTGTGGCGATGGTGTGTGACGGTGTTAGTGCAAGGCGGTGCTGGTGTGTGGTGATGTGTGGTGGTGGGGTGCGTTGTGATTGTGGTGCTTGTGTCAATGCTGGTGTGTGATGGTGCGGGGGTGTGCCAGTGATAGTGCGGGTGTGCCAGTGATTATCTTGGATGGTGTTGGTGTGTGGTGGCACTGATGTGTGGTGATGATTGTGTATTGTGGTGCTGGTTCATGTTGGTTCTCTTGCGTGGTGTTACTGGTGAGTGCTGGTGCCTGTTTAGTGGCACTCCATGATGAACCTGACGTGTCATAGCAGCATAAATAATCGCACTGGCCAACAAAATTATCAGTTCACATTAAAATAAATGTGTTTCTAGTTAATTTTGGGACGATGAATTGAAAGTTGAACTTGGGTTTGCTCCAACACGAACATTCTGTGTGAAATAGAACCCAACGGTGAACGATTTCACCAAGACACAGCCATCATGGACAAGAAATATCAGGATAACCTGACGATCAATTTAAAGAGAGAGAGACACTGAACACTAGCCAAAAAAAACTGAAAACGTTGATGTAAATATATTTATATGACTGAATGGAAATTTCATATTAATATATTTATATGACTAAATGGAAATTTCTGCTATTTTTGTTGTGCATTTGTATATAATGAATTTATGTTAAGAAAAACTAATTATTATTGAATGCACCACACTTGTCACTCCATGCATAATATAATACCTATGATTATTAGGCAACATTATGTGGATCTTCAACCTTAAACAACCAATAAATTGATTACAAGATTTTAAAAAACCAGGTTCACACTGGTAGTACACCCTGCCAGGGTCACACTGGTCATTCATCCTACCTGACTCACACTGGTCATTCATCCTACCTGACTCACACTGGTCATTCATCCTACCTGACTCACACTGGTCATTCATCTTACCTGACTCACACTGGTCATTCATCCTACCTGACTCACACTGGTCATTCATCCTACCTGACTCACACTGGTCATTCATCTTACCTGACTCACACTGGTCATTCATCTTACCTGACTCACACTGGTCATTCATCTACCTGACTCACACTGGTCATTCATCCTACCTGACTCACACTGGTCATTCATCTTACCTGACTCACACTGGTCATTCATCTTACCTGACTCACACTGTCATTCATCCTACCTGACTCACATGGTCATTCATCCTACCTGACTCACACTATATTCATCCTACCGACTCACACTGGTCATCATCCTCGTGACTCACACTGGTCATTCATCTTACCTGACTCACACTGGTCATTCATCCTACCTGACTCACACTGGTCATTCATCCTACCTGACTCACACTGGTCATTCATCCTACCTGACTCACACTGGTCATTCATCTACGTGACTCACACTGGTCATTCATCTTACTGACTCACACTGGTCATTCATCCTACGTGACTCACACTGGTCATTCATCTTACCTGACTCACACTGGTCATTCATCTTACCTGACTCACACTGGTCATTCATCCTACCTGACTCACACTGGTCATTCATCTTACCTGACTCACACTGGTCATTCATCCTACCTGACTCACACTGGTCATTCATCCTACCTGACTCACACTGGTCATTCATCTTACCTGACTCACACTGGTCATTCATCCTACCTGACTCACACTGGTCATTCATCTTACCTGACTCACACTGGTCATTCATCTACCTGACTCACACTGGTCATTCATCTTACCTGACTCACACTGGTCATTCATCCTACCTGACTCACACTGGAAATTAGTAATCAGTGAGAGACGAACACAAAATAATATATGTAAACGATTATATTCCCAATTTATCTCAGACTTATGATAATAATAAAGACATGTATATTACTAAAATCATTATAAAAGAATTCTCATTTGGCTCACTTTAATTAAATATAAAATTACTTATAAATTACGTAAATGTTTGAGAGTCGAAATTAACGATTATTACTGCAAGATATTGGATCAAGAACTTCCAGGTGGAAAGTAAAATTAGTGTTAAACTTTACTAATTAGGAACTCGACTAGCAAGATGGGTTAAAAATGTCAAGATTGGTCACTGTATAATGCTCGAACCAGAAAAAAATCTAAAGAATTTTTGTTGAATTCTACATGAAGAGGAAGCGACATCAGCTCTATGGCGTTTGGATAGATATTTTGGTGGAGAATTGAGAGAGGAGAGATGTAAGTAAGATGAAGGGATAGTGACGTTGGTGTGAGGCTACGGCAGGTGACTAAACCGTACTGCGTTACTCTGAGAAAACTTCCCTTCACTCCTTCAGTTGTTGCCTTGTAACTTTGCATAGCTCCTGATGACACAATGAGAAGTGTGAAAGTATTTGAGCTAAAGATTTCCTCCCCCCTCACCGTGGCTTGTGTTGCATATATATATATATATATATATATATATATATATATATATATATATATATATATATATATATATATATATATATATAATGTCGTGCCGATTAGGTAAAACTTGCGATTTTGGCTTAAATAGCAACGCTCACCTTGCCATATAAGACAAGCGAAAATTTGTGTATGCAATAATTTCGCAAAAATCATTCTGAACATAACGAAAAAAATATATTTTATTGTGTTTGTTTATTATTAAATTAATGTTAACGTATCTAAAATATATTTAGTTGGGTTAGGCTAAATTAAATTGCGCTTGTTGTAATAAGGTTAGGTAGGTTTTCAAAGTTTCTCTTGGTACAAAATTATAAATTCTTACATTAACATAAATGAAAAATATATATCTTTAAACGTATAAGAGAAAATTTTAGAAAGGACTTAATTTTAGATGAGTTCTTGCTAATTGACCAGTTTTACCTAATCGGCACACATATACGTATATATATATATATATATTATATATATATATATATATATATATATATATATATACACACAAGGGTGTCCTCTGCCGAATTAGCAAAATGAAAATTTGTTTCTGCCATAAATCAGCGGAAATCAATCTGAACATAACGAAAAAAATATATTGAGTTGATTTTAAGTATCATTATTGATTTTAAGTATTATTATTATTTAGCTAAAATTCTGCTAAGTATAGCAGAATTTAGCTAAAAAAAATACGTTGGTTTAACTTAAGTTTAGTGAGGTTTCTAAATTAGTTTTGGTTCAAAAATAAAAATCAATGTCAATGAAAAAAAAATATATATCATTCTGTGAAAGATTTATTTGGAAAAAGTTTAATTTTAAGGGACTTCGCATTCACGCAAACCGACGTACGAACCACAGCCCGGCTGGTCAAGAACTGACTTGAGGTGCCTGTACAGCTCCCACTTTAAAACAGCCAAGAGTCTATTAGTAATCCTCATTATGTATGCCTGTTGGCAGTTTAATAGCCTTGGGCACTCACGGCACCGCTGCTTCTCAATGGGGTGATGTTGCACCGCCTGCCTTGTCTTTTGCTTTTATAGGGAGTGATTTCCGTGTGCAGATTTGGTACTAGTCCCTCTAGGATATTACAGGTGTAAATTATGATGTAGCTTTCCTGGCTGCGTTCCAAGTAGTACAAGTCAATAGACTTCAAACAGTCCCAGTAACTGAGGTGCTTCACTGTACCTTTACATGCATTATTATTATTATTATTATTATTATTATTATTATTATTATTATTATTATTATTATTATTATTATTATTATTATTATTATTATTATTATTGTTGTTGTTGTTGTTGTTGTTATGACCCGTGAAGGTCACTCATCACATGTGGTGGTAGAGGCTAGATCCTTCGATTGTACAGTCATGCTTCATATTACTTTTCACCTGGTGCACTGTTATGCTCAAGAGCTTTTAGTAGTCTATGCTCAAGAACTTGTAGTCCACGCTCAAGGGCTTGTAGTCTAAGCTCAAGAACTTGTAGTCTACTCTTAAGGGCTTCCGATGAGTTATGTTGTACTTTAGTCAAAATGCAACTTGTAGTCGTGATCAGTCATGTAATGTGACACACACCACAGTTCTACACACCACCCCACATTACAGGTCTACCCACAACCACATACCACAGATCAACCCACGACCACACACCACAGATCTACCCACGACCACACACCACAGATCTACCCACGACCACACACCACAGATCTACCCACGACCACACACCACAGATCTACCCACGACCACACACCACAGATCTACCAACGACCACACACCACAGATCTACCAACGACCACACACCACAGATCTACCAACCACCACACACCACAGATCTACCCACGACAACACACCACAGATATACCCACGACCACACACCACAGATCTACCAACCACCACACACCACATATCTACCCACGACCACACACCACAGATCTACCAACCACCATACACCACAGATCTACCCACGACAACACACCACAGATCTACCCACGACCACACACCACAGATCTACCAACCACCACACACCACAGATCTACCCACGACCACACACCACAGATCTACCAACCACCACACACCACAGATCTACCCACGACCACACACCACAGATCTACCAACCACCATACACCACAGATCTACCCACGACCACACACCACAGATCTACCAACCACCACACACCACAGATCTACCCACGACAACACACCACAGATCTACGACAGACCACACACCACAGATCTACCAACCACCACACCACAGATCTACCCACGACCACACACCACAGATCTACCAACTACCATACACCACAGATCTACCCACGACAACACACCACATATCTACCCACGACCACACACCACAGATCTACCCACGACCACACACCACAGATCCACTCACGACCACACACCATAGATCTACCCACGACCACACACCACAGATCTACCAACGACAATACACCACAGATCTACCCACGACCACACACCATAGATCTACCCACGACAATATACCACATATCTCCCAACGACCACACACCATAGATCTACCCATGCCCACACTCCACAGATCTACTCACGACCACACACCATAGATCTACCCTCGACCACACACCACAGATTTACCCACGACCACACACCATAGATCTACCCACGCCCACACACCACAGATCTACTCACGACCACACACCACAGATCTACTCACGACAACACACCACCGATCTACACACGACAACACACCACAGATCTACCCACGACAATGCATCACAGATCTACCCACGACAACACACCACAGATCTACCCACGACCACACACCACAGATCTACCCACGACCACACACCATAGATCTACCCACGACCACACACCACAGATCTACCCTCGACAATACACCACAGATCTACCCTCGACAATGCATCACAGATCTACGCACGACCACACACCACAGCTCTACCCGACCACACACCACAGATCTACCCACGACCACACACCACAGATCTACCCACGACCACACACCATAGATCTACCCACGACCACACACCACAGATCTACCCTCGACAATACACCACAGATCTACCCACGACAATGCATCACAGATCTACCCACGACAACACACCACAGATCTACCCACGACCACACACCACAGATCTACCCACGACCACACACCACAGATCTACCCACGACCACACACCATAGATCTACCCACGACCACACACCACAGATCTACCCTCGACAATACACCACAGATCTACCCACGACAATGCATCACAGATCTACCCACGACAACACACCACAGATCTACTCACGACCACACACCACAGATCTACCCACGACCACGCCCCACAGGTCTACCCACGACCACGCACCACAGGTCAATACGCCGCCACTTTACACAGACCAACACATTGTCCCTGTTAAAGGTGGTTTTAGCAACTTGTGTTGTCTTCAGAGGTCTGCAATACCATTCCCTGATTTAACCTATACATTACCTAACATAGACAAACAAAACAAGCCTAACATAGTGACATCTAACCAAACTTCGAAAAAGAAAGATTATATGTAAATTTTAAAGGGTGTGTTCAAAGGTTAAGAGGCAAAGAATACTCAATGTATTATTAAAAAAAATATTTTGCATCCTAAGAAAAAATAATGTTCTGGGGGGATTTGCATTACTCCATAATTTCAGGACCAATATATGTCATAATATAAATGTATTTTCTTTTTAATTTTCAGATTTAAATGTCGTCTTCCTGATAAAAGAGACAGGTTCAATTATCCGGTCATTTCATAAATATAAATAACGGGAATGAATTCAGACATTTAAATTAATCTGGTCATTAAAATTGTCACATTATACAATTGTGGTGTGTCCCAACTCTGAGTGTTGACCACGTGTCACAGTAGCGTGTCCCAGCTCTGAGTGTTGACCACATGTCACAGTAGCGTGTCCCAGCTCTGAGTGTTGACCACGTGTCACAGTAGCGTGTCCCAGCTCTGAGTGTTGACCACGTGTCACAGTAGCGTGTCCCAGCTCTGAGTGTTGACCACGTGTCACAGTAGCGTGTCCCAGCTCTGAGTGTTGACCACGTGTCACAGTAGCGTGTCCCAGCTCTGAGTGTTGACCACGTGTCACAGTAGCGTGTCCCAGCTCTGAGTGCTTGACCCGTGACATCACAGTAGCGTGTCCCAGCTCTGAGTGTTGACCACGTGTCCAGCGTGTCAGCTCTGAGTGTTGCCACGTGTCAGTAGCGTGTCCCAGCTCTGAGTGTTGACCACGTGTCACAGTAGCGTGTCCCAGCTCTGAGTGTTGACCACGTGTCACAGTAGCGTGTCCCAGCTCTGAGTGTTGACCACGTGTCACAGTAGCGTGTCCCAGCTCTGAGTGTTGACACGTGTCACAGAGCGTGTCCCAACTCTGAGTGTGACCACGTGTCACAGCAGCGTGTCCCAGCTCTGAGTGTTGACCACGTGTCACAGCAGCGTGTCCCAACTCTGAGTGTTGACCACGTGTCACAGCAGCGTGTCCCAACTCTGAGTGTTGACCACGTGTCACAGCAGCGTGTCCCAACTCTGAGTGTTGACCACGTGTCACAGTAGCGTGTCCCAACTCTGAGTGTTGACCACGTGTCACAGCAGCGTGTCCCAGCTCTGAGTGTTGACCGTGTCACAGTAGCGTGTCCAGCTCTGAGTGTTGACCACGTGTCACAGTAGCGTGTCCCAGCTCTGAGTGTTGACCACGTGTCACAGTAGCGTGTCCCAGCTCTGAGTGTTGACCACGTGTCACAGAGCGTGTCCCAGCTCTGAGTGTTGACCACGTGTCACATAGGCGTGTCCCAGCTCTGAGTGTTGACCACGTGTCACAGTAGCGTGTCCCAGCTCTGAGTGTTGACCACGTGTCACAGTAGCGTGTCCCAGCTCTGAGTGTTGACCACGTGTCACAGTAGCGTGTCCCAGCTCTGAGTGTTGACCACGTGTCACAGTAGCGTGTCCCAGCTCTGAGTGTTGACCACGTGTCACAGTAGCGTGTCCCAGCTCTGAGTGTTGACCACGTGTCACAGTAGCGTGTCCCAGCTCTGAGTGTTGACCACGTGTCACAGCAGCGTGTCCCAGCTCTGAGTGTTGACCACGTGTCACAGTAGCGTGTCCCAGCTCTGAGTGTTGACCACGTGTCACAGTAGCGTGTCCCAGCTCTGAGTGTTGACCACGTGTCACAGAGCGTGTCCCAACTCTGAGTGTTACCACGTGTCACAGCAGCGTGTCCCAGCTCTGAGTGTTGACCACGTGTCACAGCAGCGTGTCCCAACTCTGAGTGTTGACCACGTGTCACAGCAGCGTGTCCCAACTCTGAGTGTTGACCACGTGTCACAGCAGCGTGTCCCAGCTCTGAGTGTTGACCACGTGTCACAGTAGCGTGTCCCAGCTCTGAGTGTTGACCACGTGTCACAGCAGCGTGTCCCAACTCTGAGTGTTGACCACGTGTCACAGTAGCGTGTCCAGCTCTGAGTGTTGACCACGTGTCACAGTAGCGTGTCCCAGCTCTGAGTGTTGACCACGTGTCACAGTAGCGTGTCCCAGCTCTGAGTGTTGACCACGTGTCACAGCAGCGTGTCCCAGCTCTGAGTGTTGACCACGTGTCACAGTAGCGTGTCCCAGCTCTGAGTGTTGACCACGTGTCACAGTAGCGTGTCCCAGCTCTGAGTGTTGACCACGTGTCACAGCAGCGTGTCCCAGCTCTGAGTGTTGACCACGTGTCACAGCAGCGTGTCCCAGCTCTGAGTGTTGACCACGTGTCACAGTAGCGTGTCCCAGCTCTGAGTGTTGACCACGTGTCACAGTCAGCGTGTCCCAGCTCTGAGTGTTGACCACGTGTCACAGTAGCGTGTCCCAGCTCTGAGTGTTGACCACGTGTCACAGCAGGTGTCTAGCTCTGAGTGTTGACCACGTGTCACAGACGTGTCCCAGCTCTGAGTGTTGACCACGTGTCACAGTAGCGTGTCCCAGCTCTGAGTGTTGACCACGTGTCACAGTAGCGTGTCCCAGCTCTGAGTGTTGACCACGTGTCACAGTAGCGTGTCCCAGCTCTGAGTGTTGACCACGTGTCAAGTAGCGTGTCCCAGCTCTGAGTGTTGACCACGTGTCACAGAGCGTGTCCCAGCTCTGAGTGTTGACCACGTGTCACAGTAGCGTGTCCCAGCTCTGAGTGTTGACCACGTGTCACAGCAGCGTGTCCCAGCTCTGAGTGTTGACCACGTGTCACAGTAGCGTGTCTCAGCTCTGAGTGTTGACCACGTGTCACAGTAGCGTGTCTCAGCTCTGAGTGTTGACCACGTGTCACAGCAGCGTGTCCCAGCTCTGAGTGTTGACCACGTGTCACAGCAGCGTGTCCCAGCTCTGAGTGTTGACCGTGTCACAGTAGTGTGTTCCAGCTCTGAGTGTTGATCACGTTTTACAGCAGCGTGTCCCAGGTCTGAGTGTTGACCACGTGTCACAGTAGTGTGTTCCAGCTCTGAGTGTTGACCACGTGTAACAGCAGCGTGTCCCAGCTTTGAGTGTTGACCACGTGTCACAGTAGTGTGTTCTAGCTCTGAGTGTTGACCACGTGTCACAGTAATGTGTTCCAGCTCTGAGTGTTGACCACGTGTCACAGTAGTGTGTTCTAGCTCTGAGTGTTGACCACGTGTCACAGTAGTGTGTTCCAGCTCTGAGTGTTGACCACGTGTCACAGTAGTGTGTTCCAGCTCTGAGTGTTGACCACGTGTCACAGTAGCGTATCCCAGCTCAGAGTGTTGACCACGTGTCACAGTAGCGTGTCCCAGCTCTGAGTGTTGACCACGTGTCACAGTAGCGTGTCCCAGCTCTGAGTGTTGACCACGTGTCACAGCAGCGTGTCCCAGCTCTGAGTGTTGACCACGTGTCACAGTAGCGTGTCCCAGCTCTGAGTGTTGACCACGTGTCACAGCAGCGTGTCCCAGCTCTGAGTGTTGACCACGTGTCACAGTAGCGTGTCTCAGCTCTGAGTGTTGACCACGTGTCACAGTAGCGTGTCTCAGCTCTGAGTGTTGACCACGTGTCACAGCAGCGTGTCCCAGCTCTGAGTGTTGACCACGTGTCACAGCAGCGTGTCCCAGCTCTGAGTGTTGACCACGTGTCACAGTAGTGTGTTCCAGCTCTGAGTGTTGATCACGTTTTACAGCAGCGTGTCCCAGGTCTGAGTGTTGACCACGTGTCACAGTAGTGTGTTCCAGCTCTGAGTGTTGACCACGTGTAACAGCAGCGTGTCCCAGCTTTGAGTGTTGACCACGTGTCACAGTAGTGTGTTCTAGCTCTGAGTGTTGACCACGTGTCACAGTAATGTGTTCCAGCTCTGAGTGTTGACCACGTGTCACAGTAGTGTGTTCTAGCTCTGAGTGTTGACCACGTGTCACAGTAGTGTGTTCCAGCTCTGAGTGTTGACCACGTGTCACAGTAGTGTGTTCCAGCTCTGAGTGTTGACCACGTGTCACAGTAGCGTATCCCAGCTCAGAGTGTTGACCACGTGTCACAGTAGCGTGTCCCAGCTCTGAGTGTTGACCACGTGTCACAGTAGCGTGTCCCAGCTCTGAGTGTTGACCACGTGTCACAGCAGCGTGTCCCAGCTCTGAGTGTTGACCACGTGTCACAGTAGCGTGTCCCAGCTCTGAGTGTTGACCACGTGTCACAGTAGCGTGTCCCAGCTCTGAGTGTTGACCACGTGTCACAGCAGCGTGTCCCAGCTCAGAGTGTTGACCACGTGTCACAGTAGCGTGTCCCAGCTCTGAGTGTTGACCACGTGTCTCTTGAGATAATAGCCACATAAGCAGGTTTGCCAATGACACTAAAATAAGACGTAAAACTAATTCTGATGAGAACACTAGAGCACTTCAGGAAAATCTCCATAGGTTGATGCAATAGTTGTAGAATTAGCAGATGCAGTTTAATGTAGACAAATGTAAGGTTCTAAATCTGGGAAAAGAGAATAACTATGGCAGTTCTAAACTAAACAATAATGATCTTAATCACTCCGAATGCGATTTTAGAAATTCTAATTAGCAATAATCTAAAGCCAAGACAACATTGCATAAGTGTTTGTAGTAAAGCTGATATAGTTTTGGTTCTAAGTCAAGAAATGTAAATAACAAAAGTTCTCAGGTTATATACTTCAATTTTATATATCCTTGGTAAGGCGTCATTTAGATTATGCTTCGCAGAATTACAGAATGGATACAAATTCGCTGAAAAACATACAGAGAAGTCACGAAGATGATCCCATGTACCAGAAATCTTTCCCACGAGAACAGACTGAGGTCACTAAGTTTGCAATCTCTAGAAATGAGTAGAATTAGAAAAGTGGGGATATGACTGACGTATTCCTAATGGAAGACAAGAATAAATAGAGGTAATATAAATACCGTGCTGAAAATATCTAACCAAAACTGGACTCGCAGCAATGTGTTCAAGTTGGGAAAATTTAGATTTAGAAAGGCTACTAGAAAGCACTTGTTTGGTAAGAGTTGTGGATGAGTGAAGCCAGAAGCTTGGATAACTTTAAAAATAATCTTAACTAGTACATAAGTGGGTTTGGGAGGGTGTGAGTTAGACCCGTCTAGCATGAGTCAATAAGCCGGCTGCAGTGCTGCGCCTTCTGATGTTCTTATGTAGCGTCGGAGCGCTCAGACCTTGACTTTAAATTAACGCGTCCTGGGAATAATAACAACATATCATTAATTTTAATTAAATTTACCTTATCCAGTGAATACTGAAGCAGGAAGCAGGAGGTGTTGGGGAGGAGAGCGAGGGAATGGGGTGTACTGGTGATGGTGGTGGAGGAGGTAGTTTAGGGGTGAGGTAAAAACATACCCACCATCAGCACTGAAGGAGTGCTGATGGTGGGTATGTTGTTAATGTTGGTAGTAGAGGTGGTGACGGAGAGAGCTGTATGGGTAGTAATATGTTGGCTGATGGTGGTAATGATAGTGAAAGTTTATGTTGTTTTTGCAGTTGTATTTGTGGTTGCGGTTGGTTCTGGTTGTTGTTGCAGTCCTTTTTGTTCATCTGGTTGTGGTTGTAATTATGGTGGTGATTAAAACTTGAGTGTTATGGATGTTAAGAAAAAGAGCTTTATGCCACCACTTAAGCTCCACATGTTGCATGAAACAGCAGTGAAATGCACTAACCAATTGCTCCCTTATCAGATCAATACAGCTTTCTTGCTCGAAGTGCAAACACTATACACGTCTATTACTTGAGTGAACACTGTAACTGTCGCTTAAGTGTAAATTCTGTACACATCTGCTGCTTGAGGGAATACTGTACACGTCTGTTTGTGTAAACACTGAACACGCCCACTGATTAAGTGTAAGCACTACAAACGTCTGTTGCTTCAGCTAACACTGTACACATCTTGTGGAAAATTTTTAATTTTCCTAAATTCAGCATGAGTAAATATGAATATACTTTACACTTTACCAGGTATACTCAACAGACTTATTCCCCTATAATTTTTGCCTTCTCTTTTTGTCCCCTTTGTCTTTATACAAAGGAACTATGTATGCTCTCTGCCAGTACCTAGATACCTTACCCTCTTCCATACATTTCTTAAATAAAAGCACCAACCACTCCAAAACTATATCCCCATCTGCTTTTAACAGTTCTATCTTTATCCCATCAATCCCAGCTGCCTTACCCCCTTTCATTTTACCCACTGCCCCACGAACTTTCCCCACACTCACAACTGGCTCTTCCTCACTCCTACAATATGTTATTCCTCCTTGCCCTGTACACGAAATCACAGTTTCCCTATCTTCATCAACATTTAACAACTCCTCAAAATATTCCCTCCATCTTCCCGATACCTCTAACTCTCCATTTAATATCTCTCCTCTCCTATTTTTAGCTGTCAGATCCATTTGTTCCCTAGGCTTCCTCAACTTATTAATCTCACTCCAAAACTTTTTCTTATTTTCAACAAAATTTGTTGATAACATCTCACCCACTCTCTCATTTGCTCTCTTTTTTACATTACTTCACCACTCTCTTAACCTCTCTTTTTCTCTCCATATACTCTTCCCTCCTTGCATCACTTCTACTTTGTAAAAACCTCTCATAGGCTAACTTTTTTTTCCCTTACTACTCTCTTTACATCATCATTCCACCAATCGCTCTTCTTCCCTCCTGCACCCATTTTCCTGTAAACACAAACTTCTGCTGAACACTCTAACACTGCATTCTTAAACCTACCCCATACATCTTCGACCCCATTGCCTATACTCTCACTAGCCCATCTATCCTCCAATAGTTGTTCATATCTTACTCTAACTGCCTCCTCCTGCTGTTTCTATTTTCCTTATATATAATTATATTATTTTTATTATTAACACATCGGCAGTTTCCCACCCAGGCAGGGTATCCCGAAAAAGAAAAACTTTCATAATCATTCACTCCATCACTGTTTTGCTTATACTACAGTTATAAAACTGCAACATAACACCCCATCTCAAGGACTCAAGTGCATCCTCTTCAAGTGAGTTTATTTTAATGTGCCCCGTTTTCTTTGTATAACTTATAGAAGTCTCCCTTTTAAATGGTCCGGTTTTCTTTTGTTATCTCTTTAAATGGACCAGCTTCTCTCGTGGATGGTACTCCATAACAATAATAATAATAATAATAATAATAATAATAGTTTATTGGGACATGATACAAAGGTTTAAAATTGGTTTATGAGATTACAAGAGGTGTACATGCCAAAAGCCCCTAATATGCAGAGCATTGTGGCCAGTGACTTCCATATCACTGACAATATAATAATAATAATAATAATAATAATAATACGTATTATTATTATTATTATTATTTTTTTTTTTTAAGTCATAGCGGAGTCTGACCGAATTTTTTATAATTGCCACGTTATTTTCGTTTAGGCTACAATCACAATATCAGCGTTTGTTGGATTTTTCTAATGCTATAATATTCAATCTTTCTGGCCATGGGTACTGGTATGCCTTGGGGTATTTTCTGTTCCCTCTGTCTCTCTGTCAATCCCTCCCTCCCTACATCACTCCAGTGAATACATCCTCTGGGATCGTGTATGCTCAGACATCCTACTTTTTTTTCTGCAAGTTTGCAAGCACCTGATGATGTGTATATATTTAAACGAAACTAATTATTATATTTACTCCTGTTATTATATATTATATATATATATATATATATATATATATATATATATATATATATATATATATATATATATATATATATATATATTTATATAATATATATATATAAATATTATATTTATAACATATATATACTCTATATATATATATATATATATATATATATATATAATATAAATACTATAACAACTATATATAGTATATATATATACACATGTATGTATATATATATATTCCTTACATCAGTAAGCTAGAAAATTTGCTTTAGTAAGGGAAACACTGTTATCGTTAGTCCTAATGTTTGCTGTATATTCCTGCGCTGGTTCTTCTGCTTCTTCTTGTAGGTTCGCCGGTATGTCCGGCCCGGGTCTTCTCCAAGTGGTGACCCGGCCTTGGCCCCCTGGGTAGAGGGTGTCGATCATCTTCTTCTTTCTTCAGTCTTCTTTCTTGGGCCCCGGGTGGGGAGCGACTTCTTCTTCTTTCTTCTTTCTTGGGGCCCCCCGGTTGGGGAGCGACTTCTTCTTCTTTCTTCTTTCTTGGGGGCCCCCCGGGCGGGGAGCGACTTCTTCTTCTCTCTCTCTTGCTGTGGGGATTGTCTTCTGGCATCGCATCTTCATCAGGGGGAATTCGCTGCCCAGCCTTTGCAGAGTGCGGGTGTGCTTGTTTCTGGTCCCTAGCGGTGGAGTTGAGAACTGGTAGTTTTCATCAACATGGTGGAGCGCTACAGACGACGTGTCAATACTGTCTGTATTGAAGTGTTGCAGGGCGCGATTTACCCAAGCAACGCAGATGTTCTCCTCCCAGCTATTTTGAGGGATTCTTTAGGGATATCCATTGAAGAATTATTTGGGATATCTCTCAACGGTTCGTCGAGGATTTTTGTCAAGTTTGCAGTGGCCAGCGCATATGAGCGAGTGGTTGACACGTATCAGGAGAAGAGGATTGTCGTCAACACGGGATTAGAGGTACGGCTTCGAGATGTGTCACGGTACTACACTTATATACGAGTCCGAAACGTGCCGTTCGAAGCGTTGGAGTTTGATGTGCGAAACGTCTTCAGTCAATTTGGTGACGTCCATGCAGCCACGGTGGGCCGGTGGGCACAGGGGACTTATGCCGGGGTGCAAGAAGGTTCATTTTCTTTGAAAATGACGCTCAAACGTCAGATACCTTCATACGTCATGATGGAGGAGTTCCGGCAGCAGGTCTAGGTGACTTACGCAGGCCAAGTTCGAATGTGTCGCCTGTGTGGATTACCTGGACATGTGGCGGCGGCATGTGATCGTCGGATGGGCCAACAGAGACATGGAGCTGCTGATGGTATGAGGAAGGATGAAGTGGTGGTCGTGGATGCTATGGATGAGTCGCCACGGGAGAATATGAGCATGGTGCCAAGTGGACAATGGAGTGACATTGTTGATAAGGAGGATGAGCGTGTACTAACGTTGTCACAGGTGACCCAGGATGGCGAGACAGCGGAGACGGAGGAAGTGGCTCTGCCGGAAGGTGTGAACTTGGTTTTGTCTGAGCCGCTTTTGGAGGATTTTACACTGTTGTTGGACAGTCCTGTGTGTGAGGGCACACAGCATGGTGTGGAGGACTTAGGATCAGAGGTGAGGAGGGACGAGAGTGAGACGAGTGTGATGGGCGTCTCAGAGAGTGGGCCTTGCCTTCAGGTCCAGGAGGTTGGTGTAGAAGTGCACAGGGGAGAGGATTGTGAGACTATGGAGGCTACAGGGGACTCCAGGAAAAGGCCTAGTGGTCTAGTTGAGGACGATGTCCTAACACCTGGGCAACAGGTGTACAAGAAGGCCTGGGTGGAGGTGGCAAAAGGGGACGGGGAGTGGCAAGGGTAGAGAGGGGATGAGGGACAGGAAAGCAGACAGGCAAGTACTGGGAGTGTCAGTAGAGGAAGAGAGCATTAGTAAGGGAAAGTCGGTAGTGACGAGGAAGTTGAAAAGTAGAGGAAAGCCCACTGCGTTCTTTTCAGGTGTTTAACGATGAATGTAAATGGCCTCCGAGCGGAGGTCAAACGTAAATGGGTAGAGGTGACATTAAGACGTTTAAATGTGGATGTGTGTATATTGCAAGAGCATAATTATAGGATGGGGAGAGATTTGACGTTAAGTGGATTTACAGTTTATGCGGGTAGTGCGGGTAGTTTCAAGGGAGGGGTGGCTATAGGTATACGTGTGACCAGTCCCTTTCGGTTGTTGGCTTGGGAAGAGGGGGGTGGGAGGGTGGTAAGGGTTGAGGGTTTATGGGGGAATGTCAGAGTGTGTATAGTGGGAGTTTATATGCCGGCTATAAGTTGTAGAAAAACTAAGGAAGAATTTGTGAGAGAGGAGTTGATATATTTCTTACGTGGGTTGCCGGTTGTGACTATTGTCGCAGGGGATTGGAATTGTGTGATTAGGAAGAGGGATGTGGAACCGAGAGGGCGGGTGTGAGTTGGGGTTTTGCGTGATGTTTTGGGTGCGGCAGGAGTCAGAGATGTGGTAGGGGGCAGTGGGTGGCATATAGAACATACGTTCATACGTAGGGGCTATGCTGCAAGACTCGATCGTGTGTATGTGTCGAGGGATGTTATAGTGGAAGGCGTGGATTGCGTTGATGTTGGGTTTTCCGATCACAGGGGTGTGTTGGCAGTGTTGGGATGGGAGGGAGCTGTTAGAACGTATGCTAGTTATTGGAAGCTGAACGTGGGCTTATTGCAGGGGGAACAGTGTAGGAGGAGTTTTGAGGAGTGGTGGGAGGGGATGTGGAATGATGGGAAGGACCGGGAAGATGTGGTGGGTTGGTGGAATGGAGTGGCGAAAGTGGGTATTCAGGATTTTTATAAACGTGAAGGTAGAGAGCAGGCGCGAATGCGTTATGGCCTGCAGAGGTATTTGGAGGGACAGTTGCGGGATTGTTATGTGGGGGGGGGGCGGGTTACTTGCTGGAGGACATAGAGGTTTTGAGGGGCCAGTTGAAGGATATACAGAATGAGAGATTCCAGGCTATCAGAGTGAGGGCAGGTATTGAGGATGTGCTACGGGGGGACAAACCGTCTTTGACTGTCTTGCGTGTTTTTCGAAAGAGGAGGCAGGGTATGACGATGACGTCATTGAAGGTACACGAGGAGTTGGGTGGGTATATGGAGGGACAGGTACTGAGGTCGACAGAGGGTATGAGCGGGTTTGTGGATGTTTGGTTTCGGCGGTATCTAGACCGTAGGTTGGAGGAGGTGGAGGCGAAAGAGGAAGTTTTGGAGGGTATACAGGTAGGGATTAGTGAGGAGGAGAGGAAAGGGATGGAGGGTAGTATAACTGAGGAGGAAGTGTGGTTCGCAGTGAAGGGGATGCAGATGGGTAAAGCGCCGGGAGTCGATGGATTACCTAGTGATTTTTATGTTCAACATTGGGGAGTGTTGAAGGAATGTTTGACGAAAGTTTTCAATCGTTTGAAGGAAGTACGGTATATGGGGGAGGATCAGCACACTGGAGTTGTGGTTTTAGTGCCTAAGGGGAAAGTGGTGGAAACGATTAGGGATTACAGAGCTATAACACTTTTATGTGCAGATTACAAAATCTTTGCACGGATTTTGGGTAATAGGGTTAAAAAGGTTTTGGATTCTATCATAGAACGTGGTCAGTATGGGATACCGGGGAGGTGTATGGGGAATGGGCATGGTAGAATTAGGTCATTCATCGAGGGTCGAGAGGGGGGTGGGGTTTTAGGGCTTGATTGGGAAACGGCTTATGACAGTGTGGATAGGAATATGTTATTTGACATTCTTCGTAAGCAGGGTTTTGGGAATGAAGTAGTGGGTTGGGTGCAAACGTTGTATGAGGGGCTTTGGTGCGGGTTCAATTGAATGGAAGGGTGGGAAACGTGGTGGACATGAAGCGGGGTTTGCGACAGGGTGCCCTTTGTCGCAAATTCTGTTTGCATGCTTACAGGATCCTTTTATAGGTTAGTATCGAAGGGGTAGGGAGGAGGGTCAGGCA
Source organism: Cherax destructor (assembly GCA_009830355.1). Classification (NCBI taxonomy): domain Eukaryota; kingdom Metazoa; phylum Arthropoda; class Malacostraca; order Decapoda; family Parastacidae; genus Cherax; species Cherax destructor. The sequence continues at coordinate 20,873 of WNWK01006963.1, read as the reverse complement.
CCTGGTTGTGCATCTGGAATAGTGGGTTATGTTGATGACACAACAATTCTCGTAGGTGGGTGGGAGGGGTTAGATGTTATAGGGAGGATTATAAGTGTTTTTGGGGCAGCTACAGGGATGCGGATTAACAGGGTGAAATCTAAATTGTTAGAGGTGGGGACGTGGGTGGGCGGGGACTTGGGGAATAGGTATGGTTGGCATGTTGTTGAGTGCTTGAAAATTTGTGGGATAATTTATTGTAATGATGCGAGTAGGGCGAGGGTTGAAAATTCTTCTAAGGTGGTAACGGAGACAATCGCGCGAATGAGTGGATGGAGACCGGGAGATGTGACGTTAATGCAGAGGGTTATAGTAGTGAATGTTTTACTGTATAGTAAATTGTGGCATGTGGCAAGGGTATACCCACTCGTGGGGAGAGATGTTGAATTATTGCAGCGGAGAGTGTTGCGGTATATATGGGGTTTTGGTAGACATTGGCTTAATAAGGAGGTTGTCATGACGCCGGTTAGTAAGGGAGGTTTGGGGTTGATACCCTTACATAGGAGGCTTATAGGGATATATGTAAAGCAGAGATATGTGGAGGAGGAGAGGGGTGGGGGTAGCGGGTGGGAGTGGTCATGCGTGAGGTACGGAGGTGGTGGTGTGGACGTGACCTGAGTTTATGTGAGGCAATGTTGAGAGTTTTACTAGTTGTCAGAGAGCCAAGGGGTTTTCGGGTGGGGGTTTGGACAAGCTTGGGGAGGCGGGGTATAGTGCAAGGGGTAGCAGAGTACCCAAAGTATAATTGGCGGGCGACTTGGGTAGGTTTCCGGAAGTTGAGGCTGAGGGCGAGGGTTAGGAGACGGTTTTCGATTCCTACATGGAATCTTGGCTTCTAAAGCGCAATTGTTTTTAATGGGTTTAGCGAGTGAGGGTACTTGTTTGAGATGTGGGTATTTGGATACGTCGTACCATGCGGTGTATTTTTGTGAAGATTTAGGCGGGGTACGGGAATGGTTTGGACGGTCATGAGGAGTGTAGGTGGGTGTGGGCTTTCGATGTTAGGGGCTTTAAGCCTGGATATTGGTGGGTTTGAGGAAAATGTACGTAGAAGTTTAATGTACCTGGTGGTTGATTTCATATATGTGTCGTGGGGTATGCGCGAGGTAGTGGGTGGGAGGCGGTTCGTGCCTTGGCGGCACATTTTTACAGGACGAAATGTAGGAATCAGGGTTTGTATGGGAGAACTTGGGTTGAAGCTTTCTCAGAGGGTTATAGAACGATGACGGTGGTGTCCCTTTTAAGGTTTTGGGGATGACGTAGGAACCATTCGAGGGGGACTGGTAGAGTGGGGGGGAGGGGGGAGGTTGGGTATATCCGGAAGGGGTTGACTAGGGTATAGTATGGTTGATTGATGTGTGGTTGGTTAGGCGTGGGTATACAGGGTTGAAGCTAGGATGGGTTGGGACGGGGTGGTATCGTGGGTGTCCGATTTTTGGACGTTTTGGGGATGGGGTTGTAGGTAAATGTTCAGGTGTGTGTTGACTCAGACTTGGAGTGATGTTGGTTGGGGGTCATAGGGGTCATGGACGCATGGGGTTTTCCTCTAGGATGTAGTAGTGTAATCTAAAGTTAAAGTAGTAGGGTTTGTCGGTGGTGATGTGCTGGCGTTTTGCATTTATGTGGCAGGTTGAAGGTTAGGAGGTATTAGGTGTTAGACAACCGACAGTGTGCAGGTGTGCTTGGGTGAAGTTGTCCCAGGTATCTGTGGCAATTCATGTAGGATAAAGTTGATGTTTTGCTATGTTTGTCTTAAGTTTAACGTTTTTAGTATTGTATTCTGTATGTGTTCCCTATCTTTTGTTTGAATTATACAGGAGCAGCTTCTGCATATTTTTGGGTTTTTCTAGTGTTTGTATATGTATGCAACACAAATGTGTTTTGTGTGGTCTTATTATCCGGTGTGGGAATGTGACGTTGTGTTGTAGACAGTGTTGTCTACGGTAGTGTTGGCTTGATGTTAATGTATTTCTTATTTAAGATGATGTTGTGGTGTGACCCTTGTTTCGGGGTCAGTTGTTTTGTGTGTTATTGTGTAACACCTGTTTTATAGGCAGAAAGTTTAAGGTTTTATTTTATTTCATGCCTATGTACTGCGTTTTGTGGTAGGGAAGAATGTAAAATATGTAACCAGCGGTTAAATTTTGTGGTGTTTTTGAGACAATGTATGTTCAGTTTCATTGACAGTGTGTTATGTTATTGTATAGAAAAACTTAGCTAGGATTGGGTAGTAGGATGGACATTTTTTGTTTGTGCTTTTGGCACGGGTTCTTATTATAGGATATATAGACTGATGTGTTTATTCCTGTTCTGTTTGCTTGTTTTTGTTTATATGAGCCTGATTTATTTTTGGGCATTTATTGGATTGTTATGTATATATGTGTTTTTAATAAAATATAAAAAAAAAAAAATTGTAACACGAAAGGCCTAGTTTTCATTTTACTCCCCGTGGTTGTTTTGCATATAATATATATATATATATATATATATATATATATATATATATATATATATATATATATATATATATATATATATATATATATATATATATATATATATATATATATATATATATATATATATATATATATATATATATATATATACTATATATATAGTATATATATACACATGTATGTATATATATATATTCCTTACATCAGTAAGCTAGAAAATTTGCTTTAGTAAGGGAAACACTGTTATCGTTAGTCCTAATGTTTGCTGTATATTCCTGCGCTGGTTCTTCTGCTTCTTCTTGTAGGTTCGCCGGTATGTCCGGCCCGGGTCTTCTCCAAGTGGTGACCCGGCCTTGGCCCCCTGGGTAGAGGGTGTCGATCATCTTCTTTCTTCAGTCTTCTTTCTTGGGGCCCCCCGGGTGGGGAGCGACTTCTTCTTCTTTCTTCTTTCTTGGGGCCCCTCTGAGCGACTTCTTCTTCTTTCTTCTTTCTTGGGGGCCCCCCGGGCGGGGAGCGACTTCTTCTTCTCTCTCTCTTGCTGTGGGGATTGTCTTCTGGCATCGCATCTTCATCAGCAGTCGTCCTCTTGGGTCTTCGTCAGTATCTCTTTGGGCTTCGGACTCTTGTAGTCCCGGCAGGCGTGTCTTCACATGGTTGGTAGGAAAGTCATCAGGCTGTAGTTCCACCTACATCATACATAGGCTCCTATTGGGCTTTTTTTTTTTTTTTTTTTTTTTTTTAATTAAGCGGAGGGAAGAAGAAGGATAGGGGATAAGATAGAAGGAAGTGAGAGAGAGTATAGCTGTGGTGATTGGGCTTGATCATCTACGGGATTCTTCAGGTGTTGTCTTCGGTGAGTTCTTCGTCGTCATCGTCATCGTGGGGGCGGGTGAGCGGCTAGGACTGGGAGCAATGTCTCCAAGTCACGGGTAGCCAGGTAAACCAGCCGGGCTGCCTTGTCCTCGCGGGTCAGATCCGCAGGTGCCATCGGGACCCTCCTGCGATGGTGACTTGGTCCTTAAAGCAACTTATCTTCAAATTAATTTTTATCATTATGATTGTAACTTTTGTGGAGCACTGTCATTTGTGGTCTCATTAGCCTGTCTTCTTTATTAGTTACCGATCTGATGGATGTTGATGGCCCTGGCTGTAACAGCACTCTCGCGGGGTCGGGGGGACTCCGGCACCGAGTGCATTATATTTGGCATTCATCACAAGTTACATCAATCCTGCATATCATCAATAATCAGCTCTATGTATGATAGTTTATTGCTGGTGCGAATGATGCTCCCAAATTCACATTCAGGGTAACTTATTGTACATATTGTGTATCTGTAAATAATGCTCGCATTGGGAAGGGGGCAGAGAGTGGAGATTTATCAAAGAAATAATAATAGTAGTTGTAATAATAGTGGAGGTACAATATAAGAACAAGAGAACAGAGGAGCACTGCAGGAGAGCTAATGACCCACGAAGGTAGAACGAAATCATCACAGGACAAAACCCAGGCAGGGAAGACAACGAATATTTAGGAAAGGTGAAGAGGTAAGGAGAGAAGCGTCGATCCCAGTCACGGGTGTAAATGTTTGGCATGGTTCCTGACATCTTTTGCCACTGTTCATCTAGCAGTAAGTAGGTACTTGGATGTTAGTCTACTGATGTGGGTCGCATTCTCTGGGGTCGTTCTGCTCCTTGAGCTTTGAAATGGGCTGAGGTCGGATAACAACTCATAGGCTGTAAATTGAGTAGAAAAAAAATAGAGATCAGGTCAAGTTACTAATGCCCTAAAGTTTAGAGCATTTGGCAGTGTAACAAGATAGGAAGGCATCTACAGAGACAAATCGAGGACCAAGGTTCATATAAGAAATGTTATTTATTAGAGAAGCTTCAACAAGATGACGTCTGTGAAGGCTAGAAGAAATGTAGACAGTATTGGCAGAGGACCAGTTAATAGGATGACTGTGATCTCTAACATGGCAGAAAACAGCATTGTTAGTGTCAGCAAGACTAACATTTCCTTTGTGCTCTTTAAGTCTGACAGAAAGAGAGTGGACAGTTTCACCAAAGTATTAGAGATGGCAAGAGAAGCAGGAAATGTAGTAGATGCGGGAAGCATTAGTGGCAGGGCGGGAGATGAGGTACGAACTAGATTACTACGAAGGGTATGAATATGTAGAAAAGCAACTTCCGTTCCCCGCCCCCGTCTTGGATATATTCTGGCTCCCTTACCTTCGCACGTCTATGTGTAACTAGTTAATGGTCCAACCGAAACCTCGTCATGTGTTTCGGTTTCCTACTTGAGTGTTATTTGTGTATTGTTCCAGTCACGGTATTGTATTTTTATTCTTTAGAGTGTTGTTGTATGCAGTGTTTTATGAAGTGTTATTGTATGTAGTATTGTGTGAAGTATTGTTTGTAGTGTTGGTGTGTGTAGTAATTATGTGTAGTGTTGGTCTGTGTTGTATAGCTTCCTACAGTGTTGCTGTGAAGTATTGCTGTTAGTAGTACAGATGTGATTAGTGTTGCTATGTGTAGTGTTGATATGTGCAGTGTTGCTCTATTTAGTGTTTGTGTGTGTGTGTGTGTGTGTGTGTGTGTGTGTGCAGTGTTGCCGTGTTGCTTGTGTAATGTTACTTTGTGTAGTGTTACTATAACAGTGAAGTGAATAGTTTTGTTGTGCGTAGTGTTGCTGTGTAAAGTGTTGCTGTGTGTGGTGGTGCTGTGTTTAGTGATGCTTTGTGTAGAGTTATGTGTTATGGTGCTGTGTAGTGTTGAGAGTAGTGTTTCTGTGTGTAATGTGATATTTAGTGTTGTTGTAGCTAAGCTTGTTGTTGCTGCGAGTGTTATGTTGCTGTGTGTAGTGTTGCTGTAGTTGTTGTGTTGCTGTAGTTGTTGTGTTGCTGTAGTTGTTGTGCTGCTGTGTGTGTGTTGTGTTCTTGTGTGTGTTGTGTTGCTGTGTGCAGTGTTGCTGTGTACGTTGTTGTTGTCTGTAGTGTTACTAAATAGTGTTACTAAGTGTGATGATACTGTATATAGTTTATGTGTAGTATTGGGTGTGTTGTATCGCTGTGTGTAGTGTTGCTGTGTATTATATTGCTTTATGTTGTATTGCTGTTTTATGTTATGTGCATTGTTGGTGTGTCTTCCATTCTTCTGATTTGTATTACTGTGTGTTGTTCTGGTTGAGTTGCCGTGTATACTGTTGTTGTAGTTTTGTGTCTGTGTTGTATCTCGCTGTGTGTAGTGTTGCTGTGTTGCATTGCTGTGTGCTTAACCACTGTGTGTATTGTTGATGCCTGTTATATTGCTTTGTTTAGTGTTGCAGAGTTGTGTTGTTATGTGTTGTATTGCTCTCCATGGTGTTGCTGTATGTTACGTAGTTGTGTACTGCGTTGCTGTGTGTTCCGTTTCATTGTGTGTTGTAATGCTCTTGTGTGTACACGATGTAGACTTCTTATGATGGTGTTTTTAACGTAGAGTTGTTGTCGTAGAGTAACAATATATGACTATTTGTTTGTATTGTGTGTCTTGAGACTCCTGAGTTCAGTCAGCCTAGATGGTATATCCAGTTACAAGTATATCTTCTGTTATACTTGTAACTAGATTAGGGAGTTTGCCTACCCTCGCAACCAGGACTGCGGTCGGCCCCTTTTGTCGGTTGCCTTTTTCAACTAAACTGTTGCTGTTAGCGGCCCACTGGCCCATATAGTCATCAGTCTTGTTGGTCTGACACATGACGAGGTATTTAATTCAGTTTTCTCTTGAGAACTTCCTTTATTTCGGCAATATTTCCGATATATGCTGGAAGCAGGATGAATAGTTTTGGACCCTGGACATTGAAAAGGCCCATGGCGTTCCTGCTTTTTACTGATTCTATTTGACACTTCCTAAAATATTTTTCATTCCTGTAGGTTCTTATGATAATGTGTGGACTTGCGATAAGGCCCTCAAGTAGCCGTCATGTATGTATTATCAGGTATCTCTCTCTTCCTCACTCCCGGAAATAAATGCAGTACAATTAATATTATGCTGTCCCAAGAACAAAGTCTTCAGCATTCTACAATATTTTTAATAATCGAATAATGTAACTATTGGCATTATTTCTCTTGTTTTGAATGTTCACATTATCCAGCCTCTCATTTTTGATCTTTTAAAGCATTTTCCACAAAAGATACACCGCTATATTTGCATTCTTCATTCCTTCCGTATCTGAACAGTTAGAATATCTGAGCAGTGTAGATATCTTATCAATGAACACCATACATTTTACATTACCCATTCGTAGACTTTGTTGATATCTACTTTTACATTTTCTCACGTTCATGCTTATTTTGTTATCATCCTCAATTAATAATTAAATGCTGAAGCTTGCGTTTTTGTCTATGTCTGCTAAGAGGATAAGAAATAGCACAAGCCCCTGAGACTGTTCGTTCGTGGCTGTTAATTATCGGCATAAGAAATAATATAACTGCTGGTGCTGTAAGCACCTTCTTAGTGGATCATCCTTCGCGTGTTCTTGAACATCAGAGGCTGCATGTGATTTACTCTTCATTAATCATATATTCAGGTGGGCGTCGGTGTGTGGCTTCCAGTTTTCAGGAATTAATAACAGTAGACGATGATATATTTGCTGAATCCTCGTATTATCTTCCTGGATCCTGGAGAGCGAAACGTTGCCACAATAAAATGTCGTATTAGTTGCACTTATGTCCTTTTACCTAAAAAGATTGTTTCTGTATGGCTCCAAGATTTCTGGCGCGAAGGAAACCTGGTTTCTTGGGCTGATGCTTGACCGGTCACTTAATATTTATTCCTCATCTCGGGTTTCTAGAGATAATCTGGGTCTTTTTAGAGTGCTGACTGCATAGTGTGGTTCACACTGCATAGTGTTGCCCACATGGCATGATGTGACCCCACACTGCATGGTGGAACCCACACTACATTATGTGGAGAGAATGGAAGAAGAATAGGAGGCAAATGACCCAGAAGAACAAGAAGAGTAGTCGAAGAGACAGAAATGAATATGAGCGGGGAAGGAGGGAGGCCCAACGACAATACGAAAATGACATGGCAGCCAAAGCCAAGTCCGACCCAAAGCTGTTGTACAGTCACATCAGGAGGAAAACAACAGTCAAGGACCAGGTAATCAGGCTGAGGAAGGAAGGAGGCGAGATCACAAGAAATAACCAAGAAGTATGTGAGGAGCGCAACATGAGATTTAAAGAAGTATTCATTAATCCTTAAGCTTAAATACTATTTACTAGTAATAATATTAAAGCAGTAGTCTATCTACCTGCTAACCATTAAATACTAAATAACCCTAAAAAGAGGGATTTTTTTTCGTGTAATGAGAGACTCATTTTTTGTGTTGTATAAGCTTAAAGTATAATTGTGGGGTGAGTTTAGAAACAACAGCAGCTGCAGTGGAAATTTTATATTCTGTGCAGCAGGTCGGCATTCGCATGGCCAGGCGAGCTTTCCGCTCAACCCGATCTCTAGCCACTTGATGGATGCTGGGAAGCTGCCTATGGATATGCGCCGTCACATGCTGGTGGCTCGGTGTTGCTATCGCCTGCACAGGATTTCTGCTTCAAACCACTTGCGTCTGTGTCCTGAATAATGATTTCTAGGAAATTCTGATTTTTTTCCCCCATTTTCCTAAATATTTCACTTACATGTAATTTTTAATGTACTTATTTTTCAAGTATTGAAGTTCCACTTTACTGGAAATCGGACTGGAACTATTGACAGAATTTTACGTAAAATCTTTTTTAGATCACTTCCATATATATATTAGTTCTCTGCTCCAGTTTCTGACAGTTGCTCAGTCTGCTACTGTCTTTTTTTAACTGCTGTGGAGGACGTCCTGATGTGG
>WNWK01006963.1:0-7500 GCA_009830355.1 Cherax destructor | reverse complement strand
TAGTTTGGCTTGATTCGTCCAGCCCTTCCTGCTTTTCCCTCCACTTGTAACTCTACTGTGTATTCGAAGCTTAAAACCACATGATCACTGGCCTCAAGGTGTCTTTCATATGTGATGTCCTCAATATCTGCACTACTCAAGTGTGTGTATGTACTCACCTATTTGTACTCACCTATTTGTGGTTGCAGGGGTCGAGTCACAGCTCCTGGTCCCGCCTCTTCACTGATTGCTACTAGGTCCTCTCTCTCCCTGCTCCATGAGCTTTATCAAACCTCGTCTTAAAACTATGTATGGTTCCTGTCTCCACTACATCACTCTCCAGACTATTCCACTTCCTGACAACTCTGTGACTGAGGAAATACTTTCTAGCATCCCTGTGAGTCATCTTAGTCTTCATCTTCCAATTTTGACTCCTTGTTGCTGTGTCACATCTCTGGAACATCCTGTCCCTAACCACCTTGTCAATTCCTCTCAGTATTTTATGTCGTTATCATGTCCTCCTCCCCTTTCCCTCCGGTCCCTTAACCCTTCTGCGTCGGACATGTCACTTAGCTCCGGGACTAGTCTTGTTGCAAACCTTTGCACTTTCTCTAATTTCTTGATGTGCTTGACGAGGTGTGGGTTCCATACTGATGCTGCATACTCAAATATGGGCCTGACGTACACGGTGTACAGTCTTGAACGATTCTCTACTGAGGTATCGGAACGCTATTCTTAGGTTTGCCAGGCGCCCATATGCTGCAGCAGTTATTGTGTATGTGTGTGAGTGTAGTCACCTAATTGTGGTTGCAGAGGTCGAGTCATAGCTCCTGGACCCGCCTCTTTACTGGTCGCTACTGTTTCACTCCCTCCTGCTCCGTGAGCTTTTTCATACCTCTTCTTAAAGCTATGTATGTATCCTGCCTCCAGCACCTCCCTTTCCAGACTATTCCAATTCCTGACAACTCTGTGACTTGAGAGATAATTCCTAACATCTTGTGACTCATCTGAGTCTTCAGCTTCCAATTGTGACCTCTGGTTGCTGTTTCTCATCTCTGGAATATCCTGTCCATGTCCACCTTGTCGATTCCTCTTAGTATTTTGTATGTTGTTATCATGTCCCTTCCCTTTGGTTGTATGTATTTATAAACCTGTTTTCATGAATCTAATTTATCCAGTTTTAATTTTAGTAGTAGTTTTCTTTTTTATATTTGTGCTAATTACTTAGAAATCATTATAATTATTATTATTATTGTTGTTGTGGAGAAATTTTCTCCAGAATGGGGGTATCAGCCCTTCAGCCCTTTCAGACCCCCTGAGGGACTTGAGGACTCAACCCTCCCGGAAGGCAATTTGCACATGCTTTCTGATCAACAGTTCAATTGATTGCACATGCAGCGTGTACCAGTCAGAAGTCACGCCACCTCTTGTTGCACCATATTGTTCATTGCAATAAGAGTGATAGTGAAATGAGGAAAATTACTCTCTTCATCGTAGCAGGAAATTTAAAGGAAAACCCTGAATCACTTTAATTGCAATGTGGGACAATAATGCACTCTCGTCAATATAAAGATACCAGGAAATCTGTTACTCGTAATGAAACTGTGACGATATCAAGCAAGAAGGAAATATGCTGAAGTCGGGGATTAAGGGCGCGCCCCAAGGCGAAGCCCGCTGCAGGGTCAGATTGACTTCAGGAGTGGACTGGAAAGGCGTGACACGAGGGCTGTGATTTTCCTGCTGTGAAATTACCACGAAAGGACAGATCTTTATGAACAGTGTAGTGTAACAGTGCGAGTGTTACAAATTTCCTGACTGAGCGGAGACAGTGCGACATTCCTCAAAGGACACTTCTGCTTCTATCAAGTCACCCATAGACGGCAGTAATGGGTGGGCCATTGAGCCCAAAATGTAGTGACCAAATATTCAGCATTAGCATTAAATGAAATCCTGAAACATATGTTCCTTTGGGGCAATTATATATTGATGCTTACTTGATTTTCAACAGCCTAAGGTGGTAGCATAGACGGCTCCTGGAAGCCGATCCAGGGTCGGCTGCGGAGACCTTGAGCCGTCACTACGCTAAGTACCTTTCTACAATGTACCTTTGTACTTGGCTTATTATACTACAGATCCCTGATAATTATTATTATTATTATGATTAGTAGTAGTAGTATTATTATTACTATTTTTATTATTATTATCATCATCATTATTAGCATCATGATAATCATCATTATATTCTTTATTAATAGGAAAACGCTACTTTAGCAAGTAAATGATTTAAGAAAGTAATGCGAACTGCAATTAGTTGGTGAGAGGCAGTGGTGGAGGCAGTGTGTTGACTCACTGGGAAAATGGCTTTCATTTCAAACCTTGCAACAGCAACGCAAACAAAACACAAATCAGCTGGCGATTTCTAAGCGCATCAGGGAGGGTAAACGTAGGGAGTGTTTACTCCTGTGATTGATGTGTTTTTTTCCTCTGTTCAAGCCAGCCATCCTGAACCTGTGTTGAATCACTGAACATAATTAGATTTATGTTTGTTAATTTTTGGGGAATTAAAGAGGTTATAAAAATGTTGGCTAGGTTTTCAGAAATTTATTATAAAAATAAAATTTAAATTAAATAGCGGTTGATTAGAAGTATAGAAGAACAAAGTCGAACGTATATACTTAGCGGTATTTGAAGCTGAAGTGTACAAGGTTTTTAAAAATTTTAAAAAATATTCCATGTTTTAATATTTTCTGCCCCGTGGCCTGGTGACAAAGCTCTCGCTTCACAAGGTGAGGATCCGGTTCGATTCCCAGCGAAGGGTAGAAACATCGGACGTGTTTCCTACACCGGTTGTCTATGTTCATCCATCAGTAAATGGGTACCTGGGTTTTAGTCGACTTGTGTATGGGTTGCATTTGGGAAAAACTGACCTAATTTGCCCGAAATGCTCTGCATAACAAGGGGCTTCAAACAGTAGTAAGTCATGATGTCAGCTAGGCCTGTATACCTTGTACGTGTACTTGTAGTAAACAAAATATTATTATATTATAAACAGTAATGTATAAATTCAAGGATTGTGTGGATTAAAATAAGGTTGGATGTGAAAAGTGGGTCAAAATAAGTGTGTATGCACCTGGAGAAGAGAGGAGTGTAGAGGAGAGAGAGAGATTTTGGGAGATGTTAAGAGAGAGTGTAGGAACTTTTGAGCCAAGAGAGAGTAATCGTGGTAGGGGACCTAAATGCCATCTATAGGACAGTTTCAATCCTGCTGTGACTACAAAAACTGCAGCTCACATGTTTAACAAGTAAGATTGAAACCTACCTTACCCTTGTAGTGTGAGCATGTACGACAGATATGGGTGTGGTAGGTAAGTTTGGGGTACAAGATCTAAATGATAATGAGGACATTTGATTGAACTTTGTATAGAAAGAGGATAAATAAGTATACAAGATATGATGAGGGAAATGACAGTAGTTTGTTGGGCTATATATTGGTAGATAAAAGACTGTTGGGTAGACTTCAAGATGTACATGTTTATAGAGGGGTCACAGATATATCAGATCACTTTTAGTTGTAGCTACAGTGAGAGTATAAGACAGATGGGATACAAGGAGAATGGAAACAGCAAGTATGAGAGAAGTGAAGATTTATAAACTAAAGGAGGAGGCGGTTAGGGGAAGATATAAACAACTGTTGGAGGACAGATGGCTAGTGAGAATATAGCAATGGGGTAGAAGAGGTATGGGGTAAGTTTAAGAATATAGTGTTAGAGTGTTCTGCAGAAGTTTGTGGTTATAGGAAAGTGGGTGTGGAGGAAGAAGAGCGATTGGTGGAATGATGATGTAAAAAGATTAGTAAAGGGGAGAAAAGTTAGCATATGAGAGGTTTTTACAAAGTAGAAGTGATGCAAGGAGGGGGGAGTATATGGAGAGAAAAAGAGAGGTTAAGAGAGTGGTGAAGCAATGTAAAAAGAGAGCAAATGAGAGGGTGGTGAGATGTTATCAACAATATTGTTGAAAATAAGAAAAAGTTTTGGAGTGAGATTAATAAGTTGAGAAAGCCTAGGAAAGAATGGATTTGTCATTTAAAAATAGGAGAGGAGAGTTATTAAATGGAGAGTTAGAGGTATCGGGAAGATGGAGGGAATATTTTGAGGAATTGTTAAATATTGATGAAGATAGGGGAAGCTGTGATTTCGTGTACAGGGCAAGGAGGAATAACATCTTAAAGGAGTGAGGAAGAACCAGTTTGAGCGTGGGGAAAGTTCGTGAGGCAAATGAGAGAATGAAAGGGTAAAGCAGCTGGGATTGATGGGATAAAGATAGAAATGTTAAAGGCAGGTGGGGATATAGTTTTGGAGTGGTTAGTGTTTATTTAATAAATGTATGGAAGAGGGTAAGGTACCTAGGATTGCAGAGAGCATGCATAGTTCCTATGTATAAATGCAAAGGGGAATAAGTCTGTGGAGACAGAGAACTTTATCCATGAAAGCAAAGAGAGGAATGTATGAGAGTATAGTTATACCAACACTCTTGTATGGATGTGAGACATGGGTTTTGAATGTTGCAACAAGGAGAAGGCTGGAGGCAGTGGAGATGTCATGTCTGAGGTCAATGTGTGGTGTGAATATAATGCAGAGAATCCATAGTTTGGAGATTAGGAGGAGGTGTGATTACCAAAACTATTATCCAGAGGGCTGAGGAGGGGTTATTGAAATGGTTTGGACATGTAGAGAGGATGGAACAAAATAGAATGACTTCGAGAGTGTATAAATCTGTAGTGGAGGGAAGGCGGGTAGGGTCGGCCTAGAAAAGGTTGGAGGGAGGGGGTAAAGGAGGTTTGTGTGCGAGGGGCTTGACTTCCAGCAAGCGTGCGTGAGCGTGTTAGATAGGAGCGAATGGAGACAAATGTTTTTAGGACTTGACGTGCTGTTGGAGTGTAAGCAAAAAACATTAATGAAGGGTTTCAGGAAACCGGCAGGTCGGACTTGATTCCTGGAGATGGAAGCATTGCCGGCATTCTGAAGGAGGGTGTTAATGTTGCAGTTTTGTAGCTGTAGTGAAGCACGCCTCTGGCAAGACAGTGATGGAGTGAGTGAGGATGATGAAAGTTTTTCTTTGTCGGGCCACCCTGCCTTGGTGGGAAACGGCCTAAGTGTTAATAAAATAAAATAAATAAGTCTGTTGAGTATACCTGGTAAAGTGTATGGTAGAGTTATTATTGAAAGCATTAAGAGTAAGACGGAGAGCAGGATAGCAGATGAACAAGGAGGCTTTAGGAAGGGTAGGGGTGTGTAGACCAAGTGTTTGAGGAAACATATAGGTGAGCAATATTTAGATAATGGTAAAGAGGTGTTTGTGGCATTTATGGATTTGGAAAAGGCATATGATAGGGTGGATAGAGGGCAATGTGACAGATGTTGCAAATGTATGGAATAGGAACTCAGGTTAAAGTATGTAGGCGAGAGGGAGATTATTTACCATAAAAGTAGGCCTTAGACAGGATGTGTGATGTCACCATGGTTGTTCAATATATTTATAGATGGAGTTGTAAGAGAAGTGAATGCTCTGGTGTTGGCACGAGGTATGGGGTTAAAAAATAAAGAATCTAACACAAAGTGGGTTTCACAGTTGTCTTTGCTGATGACACTGTGCTTTTGGGAAATTTGAAGAGAAGGAGAGGTTGGTGGATGAGTTTGGTAGGGTATGTAAAAGAAGGAAATTAAAAGTGAATATAGGAAAGAGTAAGGTGATGAGGATAACAAAAATAGGTAACGGAAGATTGGATATCAGATTGGAGGGAGAGAGTATGGAGGAGATGAATGTGTTCAGATATTTGGGAGTGGATGTGTCAGCAGATGGGTCTATGAAGGCTGAGGTGAATCAGAATTAACGAGGGGAAAAAGTGGTGCACTGAGGAGTTTATGGAGACAAAGAACTTTATCCATGAAAGTAAAGAGGGAAATGTAAAATAGAATAGTTATACCAACGCTTTTGTATGGATGTGAGGCATGGGTTGTGAATGTTGCAACAAGGAGAAGGCTGGAGGCAATGGAGATGTCATGTCTGAGGGCGAAGTTTGGTGTGAATATAATGCAGAGAATCTGTAGTTTGAAGATTAGGTGGTGTGGATTACCAAAACTATTATCCAGAGGACTGAGGAGGGGTTACTGAGATGGTTTGGCCATGTAGAGAGGATGGAACGAAATACAATGACTTGAGAGTGTACAATGTCCCTAAAAGAAAAAATGCTTTCTCATCACTAACCCTCACTCCATCACTGTCTCTGCCAGAGTTAAGCCGATGCTACAGTTCAAAAGTTTAAATATCCCTACACCTCCTTCAGATTGTAATACCCATCTCCTGCTAACCGGTTTCTGAATCCTTTAAAAGCGTTACTTTGCTCACATTACTACATCAAGTCAAATAATTAAAACTGCTTGCTTCCATTCACCTGTATCTACCATGTTCACACAGCTTGCTAGATTCTCAAGCCCTCGCATACAAAAACCTCTCTCTCCAACGTTTCCTAAGACGACCCCTACCCCACCTTCTCCGCACTTCAGATTTATACACTCTCCAAGTCACCATATTATGTTCCATGTTCTCTAAATGTCTAAACCCCCCAACAACCCCTACTCAGTCCTCAGGATAATACTTTTTGTAACCCCCAACCTCCCCCTAATCTGCACGCTACTGATTCTCTGCATTATATTCCCCCACACATTGCCCCGACAAGACATCTCCACTGCCTCCAGCTGCCTCCTCGTTGCAACATTCACAACCCAAGCTTCACATCCATATAATATCGTAAGCATCCCCATATTCTCATACATTTCCATGGATAACGTTCTTTTTCTCCACAAATGCCTCAATCCAGCACTCGCCGTTTTCCCTCGTCATAGATTCATCTGCCGACAAGTTCATTCCCAAATATCTGAAAACATTCACTTTCTCCAATACTCTTCCCCCCAATCTGATATCCAATCTTTCATTACCTAATTGTTTTTTCTATCCTCATCAGCTTGTTCTTGCCTATGTTCCCTTTCAGTTTTTCTTTAATACCCTCTTTAAAATTTGTCCACTTTGCGACTAGAATCTCCCAAAAAGCAGTCATCGGCAAAAGGCAATTGTGACAACTCCCACTTTGTATTAGATCCTTCATCTTCCAATCCCACACCTCTCCCTTGTACCCCAGCATTCACTTCTCTTCAACCCAGTCTATAATTATATTTAAAACAATGGTGAATCTCACATTTACTGGCTATGGGCCTAAGACAAGGATCACATCCAGTAAAAACACTCTTAACTGCTTTTAATAACCTACCATCTATTCCATACACTTGCAACTTCTGCCACATTACTTCCCTGTCCACCTTATCAAAAGGTTTTCCAAACCTATATCAAGCAAAAATTCCTTACCCTTATCTAAATACTGTTCACTTACGGGTTTTAATGTAAAACACTTGGTCAACATATTACCTATCCTTCCTAACGACTCCTCGCTTATTTTTTTCCCCTTTG